>CABHPQ010166823.1:5859-35455 GCA_902168405.1 Peromyscus aztecus
CTCTCTCTCTCTCTCTCTCTCTCTCTCTCTCTCTCTCTCTCTCTCTCAGATCTTGGCCTTGAACTCACTTTAAAGCCCAAACTGGCCTCTAACCCATGATTTCCTACCACAGCTTCCCTAGTACTAGGATTACAGGTGTGTGCCATCATATCTGGCTTCTCAAGACTTTTTCATATAATGAAATAGCAGTAAAACTAATGTCTCAAATAATTTTATTCAACGCTATGTGTATATACGTGTATGTAGTCACACATATATACAGATAAAACAGATCTGTATGTAAAAGTTGTTTATAGTCAAAGATTATTATTATTCAGGTTTTAATCTCTATGAAAATATGTATACGGAAGTAATTCTCTTAAATTAGATTTCTTTGACTTCAATAAATATGTTTTACATTATGAACAATAAACTTCACTTAATTTTCATAAAAAATAACTTCTAAAAATTCCAAGTTAGCATCTAAGAAAGTAAGATTTTACTGAATTCAAAGCACAAAACAAAAAGTAGCAATACCTTTTGGAGGCTGGAGCTTATGGCTAGTTTTCTCACACCACCCTACTGGGTGGATGTCCAGAGCATCTGCATTTACCCAGAAGTCATAGCAATCAGAATATCCATCAAAGTGAAGCTTTATTCGATATCCACAAACCTAAAATAGGTAAGCAGGTTCAGTAAGTTAAAATACATATACATACACACATAATAATAATAATAATAATAATAATAATAATAATAATAATAATAATAAATTAACTTAGGTATCAGGTATGACATATCCTTAGTGGGGTTAAAGAGATAGCATTGTCAGGAAGGTGACTGCCACACAAATGTGAGGACCCCACAAAAAGCTGGAGGCTGAGTGCAGAGCCAGCACTATAACCCCCCCAAAAGTGAGGGAACTGTAGTTACTGCCATAGAAAGGCCTCTAAAACAATCTGCTAAAATTCAAGTGGCAGAGTAAATTATACAAGGTGAGTCAGTCTGTGAGAAAACCATGTGTGCACTTACATATATGTTGTACCTCTCCTAAAAATGTACAGTCGTTTATATACATAATTACATGTACATACATGGATATATATATATATATATATATGTATAGAAATTCATAAAGTCTTAAAGAACATGACAAAATATTGACAATTATTACTTCTGGGAAGTGAAAATTAAAAAGGAAGGAGCCAGGTGTGGTGGTACACACCTTTAATCCTGGCACTCAAGCAGCCAGATCTCTGTGAGTTCGAGGCCAGCCTGGTCTACAGAGAGAGTTCCAGGATAGCCAGAGATACACAGAGAAAATTTGTCTTGAAAAACAAAACAACAACAACCTGCTCCTCTTAAAGGGAAAGAGCAAAGAAAAGGAATAATGTCCTGTTTATGTTTTATATGTTATAGCCCGGCAGTGGGGTCAGGATCTGTCCCTGGTGCATAAATTGGCTTTTTGAGGCCCATTACCTATGGGGGGAACACCTTTCACAGCCTTGATGCAGGGGGATGGGCTTGGTCTCCCCAAGGGAGACCTTACCTTTTCAGAGGAGGGACTGGAGGGGGGGTTGGGCTGGGGGGCAAAGGCTGGGAGGGGGTGGGAGGAGGGAAGAGAGGGGGATTTGTGATTGATATGTAAAATGAATAAAAAAATTTCTTAATTAAAAAGAAAAAGAAAAGATTCCAATAGAAAAATGCACACATATATAGCATATACAAATTCACAATTAAGCCTACTCCTCCCAGGATTTAGAGTCCTAGGGGACACTGGGGTCCCCGGGGAATGCAATTTCTCAAGAAGGCTGAGGGATACTCCCACCTCCACTGTCTCATGCCCAGAGGGAGCTCAGGGGCCTCTGGTCTACCCTGTCTTGCAGGCAGCTGTCTCTGCTCCCCTCCGACAACTGAAGCCATTAGTTAGTCATTTCTAATCCCTGTGGTCACAGTACTCTGTGAGCTTGTCCTCCTCAACAGTCCTGTCCTCTGCAATTCTGTGCTTGGGTAAATAACCTCCTCTATCTTCAGCCTCCCTGCCTAGAGAGGCTTGCCTGGAGGCTTTTCATTCTCCACAGTTGACTCCTGTAACCTCTTCCTCCAAGGCTTGGGCCACAGGGTTACACTGTCCTTCACCCTGGTCATCCTCAATCCTATACTTCCAGTATGTCCCCTCTCATTAAGTCCCTGAGCCCCAGCTGAGACCTCCTCTCCATTCTGAGGACTTACATGTCTTTCTTTTCCAGTGTCAGACCTATGGAACTGGTTCCCACCAGGAACTATCAAGCCTTTCAACTCCTACATTAAAGGTCTAACCCTAGGAAGAAAGCCTCCGTCTTTCCAATTTCTGGCCCACCTCTTCCCAAGATTCTAAGAGTGTACCCATACCTAGCCTAGTGAGTACTTCTGGGAAGGAAAAAATAAGTCACTTTTCATTATTCATATCTTCTGTACCTATGAATTCACTTGCTTGTTAAAATTCATTTCTAACCCAAAATAATATGCTTGGTGCTGGTAGAGATGTGAATACAGAATGACAACAATATGTGAGTCACCCAAGATCCAGGTTCCTAGCAGGGACTGGCCAGGCCTTCTTGTTGGGACTTTCCTCCTATGAATAAGTACCCTAGAAACTCTCTGTTTAATACCGTGTTTTCCACATCTTCAGCCTTTCTCTTGGTAGTTTTACTCATTAACCTCTAAGTGCCCAGAATGCTATGGTGCACCTAATGTGTGTGTTATAGGAGCTTTATTCACATGTGCACTGATCAGTGCTTGTTGATGAATGAGAATTCAGTTTTAACACAACAATAATATACCTAACAAGGAGTCATCAAACAAAAACAATTATGCGTGCTGACCAAAGCATTGTGACCAGAGGCTCGTAGGAACCTAAGCCTTCATTTCCTGTAGGAGCAATGGTTTCCCGTGACCTAATCTGAGGGACGTAATAACCTGGAGGAAGAAGAATGGAGTCACCAGAATCAAACCCCAGCACTCAGGAAACTGAGGCAGGAGGGTTTGTGAGGCTAGATTCTACACAGTAAGACTGTTTAAAAAAAAAAAAAGAAATCAACTGCGAAGGAATGCTGGGCTGTCCCCACTAGCTTCCTTTCTCATTATTCATGCGAATCTCTTCTGCCTTGCCACATCCCACAGTTATCTCCATTTCTTTGACCATTGTTCAATATGAAGTCAAAGAAGTTACCCTGTCGGCTTCCAACAGGCTAGCCTGCTGTGCTCGGGATGCCAGCCCTGCCCCTTTCCTCCTGTGCAAGCAGGGAGAGACTGCTCCCTGGAGTAGAGCCCGGAAGCTCTCAGGTATTGGGACTCCATCTGCTCTTTTGCCCTCTCAGGGCAGGGGGTAGATTGAAATAAAGACAAAACTGTTATTCAGTCGTAGGTAAACAAATTCTCACACATTTTTGGTGAGATTTAAGAACTGATAAACTCAAGGGAGGCTAGTGAAACCTAAAATGGCCTCAGCAGGAACAGGAGATGGAGAAGCCGCTGCCCTGCCTTGCTTGCCCTGCCCTGTCGCACACGCGCAGAAACAGCAACATGTATCAGAAACAATCAATGTATCCATAACTTTTCATTCCGTCGTGCCAGGGTTGGTTCTTATAGATACACAAAAGCAGAAACAGAGGAGATGAAGGGATAAAAGACTGTTCATTCAAGAACATAGCTGGCCATGTTGGGGTGGGGACAGGGTCCCACTATCCACTATGCAGTCTAGCTTCAAATTCACCATCCTCCTGCCTTAGAGTAAGAGATGCTCACCCAGTTGAGATCAATATGCAAGCAGTTGAAATGAACAAAAGCAATCCTGTGGGGCAAGTGTTCGTCAACTAAGAAATGCCCACATTCCAGGTTCCTCCTCACCTTCAATCAGCTTCAACTCCCAATAGTCATCACTAATGGCCGACCACCAGCCTCCATCTTTGTATTTTCCCTATGCGCATGCTCCATACTCCTCCTCACCCCAATAAAACCCAGCATCATAGTCCGGTTTGCTGCGGTCTGTTTTCCATCCCTGCTCAGAGGCAGCCATTTTGGTCCCCCACCCCCTAATAAATCTCTTGCAAGAGGTCCATTGCATGGTGTGATTTTTGTGGCATTCCTTGGCCCCAATCTCTAAGATACCCTTTCGCAGCAAAACTCTTTCAACAAGAGCCCATGGTAAAAAAGTAAATGTGTAGATAGGTCACAGAAGGACGAGGCAGATTATGATTATTTATATGATTTGATGTGCAGAGAAGGCATCTACTAAAAGCAAGCAGTAACTGATAAGGGTGATGCTTTCTGGGATTTGGCAAGAGGTGGATGGGACAGAGATCAGTACTCTTAGACTCCGAAGTTTTCATGAAGAGCAAACAGCTTTTATAATCGAAAACCTACAGTAAGTAAAATAAACCTTCAAAAAACAAGAGACAGGGGCTGGGTTTATAGCTTGGTGATAGACTGGTTGCTTAGCAATGTGAAGCTCTGGCTTCCATCATCAATACCACAAAGAAGTAAACACGGGAGTTACAATCCACCCCTCCTCCCAAGGCATTTTCTCTCACAGATAAATCTCTTAAAAGCAACCTAGATTTACTGACTCTTCAAACTCAATCCTGTCTCCAGATCCACCCCTTAAACACTGAGGCCCAGGACACCAGGGGCCCAGGACACCAGGCTTCATCTTCAACAACAGCACCTGGCCTAGCTGCTGCTCCCTCCCAAGAGCCCATCTACAAGACAATCAGTCAGCACAGGGCACACAGGATGCCCCAGGTAACTATAGTTACCGTGACCACCTCACACAATCATGGCATTCTCTGCGTTCTGCAGGAAGCCAGCTTCTTACAATCCAGTCACTGAAAGAACTCTACAAAAACTGAAACTAGTGCTTACACCTAACTCCTTTGGGGAGAAGGTTTTGAAAGATCTATAACCCTAGTTCAGTGGAAGAAGTAAGGAGGCTACCACAGGAGGAAAAAGAAATTTAAAAAATACTCTCAGTAATATAATGGACACACTGTGTGTGTGTGTGTGTGTGTGTGTGTGTGTGTGTGTGTGTGTGTGTTGCTTGGTTCCTTTTGCCAAGGAACATACAGTATGGCAAAGTCTATGGAATCAGATGGACATCATTTCAAACCCTAGGTCCACCACCTTGAGACTGTGTGGCCTTAGACTGATCGCTTGACCTCTCTGGTTTCATGTCCCTCCTCTGTGAATCAGGGCTGAAAAAAAATTATATGAGTTGCACAAGACATATCTCACGATGATCAGGAGAGATAATACACATGAAAAACACTGAGCATCCTGCCCCATAGGAAGTAAACACTCAACCAAGGACATTTCTCCCTCATCGTTATTGTCCCATAGACATCATTTTTATTTTCCAAGCAAATACAAGGCAAAGCTCACCTCAGCCACAGTGAGGACACAGTACACAGACTGATGCTCCGGGTCCACACCTTCTAGCTTCATACCGACTTTGAATCCATTTTTGTTGTATGGGAAGGACTGGTGCTGCAATATAAAATAACAGCAGCATTACAGAACCACTGAGACTGGCTCAAAGTGTGAACAATTTCTATTTTTACAGAGCCCTTAGGGCTGGGGATAGGACTCAGTGGCTATGAGCTTCCCCAGTGCAAGTAGGGCCCTGTGTTCCATGCCTACCATCCCAAAGATGGATCTCACCAAACATATAGATTAATAAACAATTCCTTAAAATCCCAAAAGAAAAGGGTTAATGAAAGATGAAAAATTCCCAAGGTCTACAAATAAGTCATGAAAAAGAAGTCTCATGACTTATAGCCTGTGTCTTTGACAGGTTTGAACAGACAGTCAACTCTGCCCATCAGAATCACACAAGATACATTTCCTGTTAGATTGGCGAAGATCAAAAAGCTTGATGGCTCTGTGCTGGAAGGCCCCATGAAGGCAGACTCCCGCATGGACCACTAGGAATGAAAGTCTGGACAATCAGTAGCAATTTCATGCTATCTACAAAAGGTTGAGCCTTCCTCGGCAATTCTGACTCTAGGGAATTACCTAACGGAGCTATTCATAGATATGCAAATGTTAGGTGTGCAACCACATTCACTAAAGCATCTACCAAAAAAAAAAAAATTAAAACATACATCTGCCTGTAAACCAATAGAGAGCAACTTAAATTTTTATGGAATAAATGTGTTTAAAATACTATGGCTTATCATAAAAAGAAAGATGGAGGGAATCAATGACCTCAAATGAAATAATCTCCAAACTATAAAATTAAACAGTAAGTCTAACAAAGTATGGGCCAGCTATTGCCACTGTGTTTTAGACAGGGCAGGGAGGTGCTTGTATGTGCTTATGACATTCTAGGAAGGAAACATAAGAACTAGCATACTGGCCCCTTCAGCGGAGACAAAGCCGATGTTTAGAAGGACAAAGTCACAAGGGTCATACTTTATTGCCTTTTAGTACTGACACTTTAAATCATATGAATGTATTACTATTCAAGTAATTCATAAAAATGTGAAAAAGTGGGGATGGAGAAATAGCTCAGTAGTTACAGGCACTTGCTTCTCTCACAGAGGATCCACATTTGGTTCCCAGCACCCACATCAGGTAGCTTACAACCTCTTGTACCTTCAGTTCCAGAGGATCTGATGGTCTCTTTAGGCTTCTATAGGCAACTACTCACAAACCCACATACATTATTAAAAACAAATCTTTTTTTAAAAATGTGAACGGCTATTCTGTAAAGGACCAAACTCATAGAAAATAATTATCTGGAACAAGTTGTAATTACTATTACATTTGCATTAAAATTCTCAGTGCTGATGTGCTCACTCTAATGTTCACTATACTTTCCTTTTGTTCATTCATAAATAGAAAGATAGCCATGGAAAGTTTATAATACATTAAGTGATTCAAATGAAGGGTCAGCAAACTACAGTCTATATGTCAAATCTTGTCTACCACAGCTTTGTAAGTAAGATTTTACTGGGACACAGCCATTCCTGCTAATTTACATGTTATCTGTGGCCACCTTCATGCATATTATGTAACAAGCTCTATTCTTATCAGTAATACATCTGGCAAACCATTTTAAATGTTTCTTAACAGGATGCAAATCTCAGTAACTCACTTTCAACCCCTCATAATCAGACATAATATGTATCTACTGGTGTTTCAGGAATAATATTCTGATAATGAAAAGTGAGTGAAAATGCGGGGGGGGGGGGGGGGGGGCGGGAATGTAATCACCTGTGAGTGTGTAGTGTTGTAATAGCTGCCTTTTGAGGGATCTTCCACATAACATTCTCATGAAAAACAATATACCTGGGTTGGGGATTTAGCTCAGTGGTAGAGCACTTGCCTAGCAAGCGCAAGGCCCTGGGTTTGGTCCTCAGCTCCGATAAAAAAAAAAAAAAAAAAGAAAAACAATATACCTGAAACATTATCCCATGTCACACTTCCTAAGCAGATAATGGAAATGACCATATGAATTCAGATGAGCATTCCTGCTCCTTCGCCCTTTACCACTCATACCTCTTTGAACAGCTTTGCAGGAACTGCCACAGCCTTCTCCTCCTCTAGGTACGATGCCCAGCACCAAGTTTTCTTGCCTTTAGGAGGCAACCCTGAAAGACAGCATACCAAATAATGGACTTTCCGAAGCTAAGAAATGAATGAAATGTTCCGGAACATCTCTCTTGCGCAAATACGATGCTTTCTGGCTCTTCCCTTTCCACGGCTGATACTTCTCTCTTTTTCTGGTTCCTCTTCCATAGAAACAAGAACTGAGACATGAACTGTGGCATAAATATCCACTTAATGAAGACAGAAGAAAGTGGAAGAATTTGGAATGCACGAAAAGCCCAGGAGGAAGCCCAGAGAACCTACAGGAAATAAATCCTCCAGGAGCAAGATGTTTAAAGGTGCTGTTTGTTTGTTTCCTTGGTGTCTAGAAGTTGAAGACTGAGAAAGGGCTGGTGCACTGAGTGTGTCGGGACTATCTGCTCACCTTGGAAATGAAGGAAAACATTGGTATGGTGAAAATCATATTCATTAAGTACAGAAACTGCCTATGTGATAAAAACCAGAAGGCTTTGGATTAAACGTGACAGACAAAGAGCTGGAACAAGAGAAGGGCTGAAACAGGTTGACCAGTAGCAACCCTTGGAGGCGCTTGTGGGTCCATTGGGAAGTGCAAAGCACACGGGCAGTTCACACAGGAAGGAAACTGAAACATTGAAGGGGGAGAAATGACTGGAAGGACAAGGTCTACAAGAGCCAAGGGTTTGGAATGTCATCCAGAGCAGGCATTAGGAGGAGAGAAGAGAAATGCTGAAGAACAAGGACATTTCATGTAGAGTAACTACAGGATTTAATTTACTTCCCTTAATCACGGAAACAAACAAACAAAAAGGCTATCTGAAAGGACGCAGAAGTTCTGCTGTGAGCTAGAGACAGGTGGAAGGAAATATTTACAGCTCCTTCTGGGGGATTAACAGAAGAACCAGTAAGGAGTGCCTCCAAGCGCAGAGAGGGAATACTGGGTCACTGGATTCACAGCCCTGTCTTTCAGGGAAGAGTGGAAGCGTGCAGGTTGGTAGCTGGGCTGTGCTGGTCAGAGAGACCTCGATCAAAGGCTGGGCAGGGCAGATGCATTGGGCTATGTGTGCAAGGCTGTGAGGAGCTTCTATGGAAATGATCCAAGGTCCACACCAAAGAAGAAGAGTTTATCCAACGAAACAGCAAAGAGGAAGAACCAAGAACTGGACTTCCAACAGAAACAGGTGTGGCCAAGGAAAAGAAAAAAAAGGGGGTCACATGGGAAGAGAGAGCACAATAAACCTAATATCTTGGGAAATGAGCAAGAACAGGGGTTTGGGCAAAGGGGTAGAAGCAGGAACTACTATCTTGATGGATAAACCAGTAAACGAAAGAAGGTATTCCAGACATGCGCGGTAACAACTTGAAAACTAGCTACTGTTCCTTTTCTAAGCTGCTTCCTCTAGCCTTTGTTTTTATGGAGGAAACTGCACCAAAGAGAAACTCAAAGGACTGCTCTGTGGCGGTGTGGAGAAGCACAAAGACTGAAGCTGCATCTCTGAACTCGGTTTTCAGGGCCACCAAGTCAACAACGGCTTTTACATCGTCAGCTCACCCTGCTTGAGGACAGCCGAGTCCCCGCGTCTTTTCCTTCTGGCTCTCTGGGAACCCCTCAGAATCCGTCCATCTTGTTTGTTCTCCTACAGCAAGAAAGGAAAAATTTTGACTTCACAAGTTCATGAAATTGGTCTCCAGGAACACTTAAAGGTCTGTCAAAAAGCTGTCTGCTGTTGATCTTTGTTTCCTAACTTTTAGAGCAGCTACAAGGTCCCCTAGAGACCACGTTGCTTTTGAACTGAGCCACTGGCAAAGAACATTTCCAATTGCTCTCTGAAAGAGTACAAGCCCCGCTCCCTCCTCCTTAGAATATGTCCTGATCTTAGCTCTATGAACAGTGTCCTGCTGTTCCTTAGATCTCTTTCTTTAGGTCTTTTTCACAGGCTCTCTACTGATGTCTATACCCATTCAACCCCTGCTCCTCTCCAGCCCATAGGTTTCAAGGTCATTTCTTTGAGTGTGAGGAGGGCTGTGAAGGACATGAAGTGGTATTGAGATCAGAGGACAACCCTGGGTGTCATTCCTCAAGCTCTTTCCACCTCCTTGTGAGACAGGCTCTCCTAGGGACTGGAACACTTCATCAGGTAAGCTAGGCTTCAAGCCAGTGAGCTCCAGGGACCCCGGTTGTTTCCACATCCTCAGCACCAGGATTAGAAGCAGGTGCTATTGCACCTAGCATTTTATAAGGTTCTGGAGATCTAAACTTGGGTCCTTATAGTCACAAGGCAAGTACCTTACTGACAACCATCTCCCCATCTTTCAAGGTCATTTGTATGCTAAATAATTTCCCCCTCCATCTCTAGCTTCCTTTCCCTGACTCCATGTGTCTGTGTTTGCCTACCTAATGACTTTGAGATGTGTAGGTAAGAAGCACAAGAAACTCTGCACACCCAAAGGCCTCCTGAGTCTTTACTGCACCCTTGCCTTCACATTCCAGGCATGTATTCAATCCAGGAACTTATGATTCATAGAATCCCTGACTCTTCCCTTTTCTTATATCCTCACAACCCTAACTCTACCCGAATCACCTAACCTCTATCTTACATGGCCCTCTGACCAGTAATTGCAAGAACATCTAACTGGTTTCCCTGACTCTACTCCTGCTTACATAGGTCACAGCAAACTGGTCAAGCAAAGAACAAGTCAGACCACAGTAGCCCCTTGCCTTTAACTTCCCAGGGTCTTCCCACTACACTCAGGAAGCCATGAAGTTGACCTGACCCAAATCACACTAACCTCCACTTCCTCATCGCCCTCTTCCCTAATCTTCTATGCACCTCAATGACTTTTGAGTATGCCCTCCAACAAAATGTGCTGCAACTGATCCCACTTTAGGTATTCTCACTCAGAAGTTGTATTGTGCAGAGGGCTGAATGCGCATAGCAGATTCCTCCTGACTGTTCACATCTTAGTGTTCCTGGCTTTTTAGGAGCTCTCCCCCAAAAACCCAATCTAAACTAGTCAGCCAGTCCTAATGCTCTACTTTAAATACCAGCATAGCACTACTCAGGATGAACTGGCACCTCTCTGGTTCTTTTTGTTTGTTTATCGTGTCTCCTTAGCCAGAACACAATGTCTTCATGAAGAAGGACCTTAATCCTGCTACACGTCTTATTCCCCTCCATATTCCCAGTCCCCTGAATAGTATCTAGCAGATAACAACTGCTCAATAGTTGATCTTGGGTGAAAGGCTTCAAGACCTCAAAGTCCTCTGTTCCTGTAGAACTACTAATACCTACTTCAGGGTGAAAGTAGTTACGTTCCAATAAATACATGTCGAATGATTTTTCCCCCTAGACACACTAGATAGTTACATGTCATTTCCTATCCTATCCTATAGTTTATGAGATCTGCCTGCAATTTACCAAAATTGTATTGGCATTTTGCTGGTAAGAGAATTTGAAATTCATCTACAAAACTTAAGGTTTGATTGTTGCTTCTCATCCCAGTAATAAATTTCAGGACATCCAACTTCTGAATACTGATGGGGGGATACTGTTACTCATGATTCTCATTTTTAGATGATGATAGTGAGGCATTAAGTGGTATGGGATCTCCTGACGTAAGTGGTCCCTGATTAGCATTATCTAACCAAAGCAATTGACTCCAGAGCAGATCTGGTGACTAGACACCCCAAGAAGACTGCCCATGTCTCTGAATAGACACACAAGGGCTACTAACCATTTCATCATCTCTGTCTTCTCCATCTTCCTTGGAGTCAGCTTTCAGAGATAACTTTGGTTTTTTCTTCCGACTACACTTGGGATCCTCGTCCTCGTCTTCGCCGCCATCTCTTTCGTCCTTCTGTTCTCTGTTGTGTTTATAACCCCAAAACAGTGACAGGAAACAATGCCTATCAAATATCTACATGTTCATTATTGACGCAAAGTTACTTGAAAAAATTACTCTCCAAAGGAACATTCAATTACTAAGGGAAATCCACAGCATATAGCATGTTTAGGGAACCTTTAAAATCATGTTTCATAGATATTTCTGGGTAAAAACTGAAAATTATTTTATATATTAGCTTCAAAAGGGAACTATCAATGTATGTAAAATGGATTCTAATGGGTTTATAATTATTTGTCTCCCATAATAATAAAAGAATCAATTATGTAGAGATATATGTTTCCAGGGCAATTTGAAACCAAGGAACTAACAATTTTAAGACTGGCAAATCCAGTAGAAAAGACCGATTATAAATTTATAAAGAATCCCTTTACCAATACAAATATTAAATATGATACGAGAAAATCTCCAATAAAATACAAAAGTCAAGGCGCTGAAGAGATGGCTTAGTGGTTAAGAGCAATAGGTGCTCTTCCAGAGGACACAGGTTCAATTCCCAGAACCTACATAGTGGCTTACAACTGCCTGTAACTACAATTCTAGGGGGAACTGATGAACTCTTTTGGCCTCTGAGGCATGCATGTGGTTATAGGCATATATGTAGACAAAACATCCATACACATAAAAGTTTTTTTAAAAATTAAACTAAAAAAATAAATGTCAAGTTATTTACTTTGTCCTATGTTATTACATGCAAGAAACACAACTTTTTGCTCCTAAGGTGCACTTTATTAGATAGTCCCCAGACAGGGAGGTTGCACATCATTTACTGTATATCCACTGAGGTCATCCTACAAGGACTTACTACATTATCTACTATGGACATTTCCACGGGGGGCCTTGGTTCCCCATGTGGAAGTAAACAAGTGTGTTGTCATAAATATCAGTACCATCCTAATGTGTGCATAGGTCAGAAACACCTAAGTACTCTTCACTGGAAACAATCAAATTAATGTAACAGTGGTCGATTGTAGAGACAGAACACCGCTACTAGAATAGACCTTCTAGAGAAGGGAGTAGGTCCAATGGAGAGGTCAAGGGTCATCTGTCACCAGAGAGAAAGTCTAGCAAACAGGTACGAGAGGGGGACAGATATCCTATGGCACTTAATGCTCCGTCTCCTCAGATACTATGATCTGGAAGTCTCTGACCCATTTCACAGATGGAAGGGAAGGAAACCTACTTTTCTTTGACATGCCGAGCACAATTCTGGCTGCAATAGTTTCCTCCGGAAAGACACTCATCTCCATTGCCATACTGACAACAATTCTCACAAAACTGAAGCCCATCTACTTTTGATTGATCCTTCAACCTGAATGGTACCCCAGTCTTCTCTGAAAAGACTAGAAGATGGGGGAAAAAAAAGAGAAAACATTAAAACCATGTCAGCAGGCACCTCAAAGTATATGTAAACTTTCTCTTCTACTAATTTTGTTAGCGACACAATAAAGAATGATGTTTGTTGAATGAATCAGTGATTGAACTAAAAAGTTGGGGATGAGGGCTAAGCATGGCAGGAAATCAGTTGAATCACTTCTGTTAAAAAAAAAATATAGATAGAGAGCCAGGTGTAGTGGCTTTCACCTTTAACCCCACCCTTTGGGAGGTAGAGGCAGGTGGATTTCTCTGAGTTTAAGATCTGCTTGGCTTAGTGACACTGTCTCAACAACAACCAATCTCCAAAAAGGACAAACAAAAAATTCACATGAGACCTACAGAGTTAAACATGGAATGAAAAAAAATTTCATTAGTTTCTGAATTTCAGATAATACTATTGGCCTAAAAGTTCTAATCTATAGGCGGATCTTTGATAATGCTAAAAAGGTCATCTAAGTTACCTCATGTTTATAACATTTTGATGAGTGATTTTTATTTAATTGATTAAATCAACACATGTAATTTTAATGTAATTGATCTCCTGGATCATAATTACCCAAATCATTTAGGAACTCATATTTTCCTTCTGTCTGAATCATTCAGCAAACATTTATTAGGCACCAATTTATGCTGGACACTGATTATGTCAGTACAGACCTCGCCCAAGACAGCTCACAGTCTAGAAGAGAAGCCATACAAGAAACCCAGGACTTCTAATCATGTGGGATGCATGCAGTCATAGAAGTTCATAGAAGTACAAGCCAGTTCCAGGACTGCAGAGGAAGAGGTGATTCATTCAGCCATGGGTAAGGTCAGGAAGGAGTTTCTAACGTAGCTCCTCAACAGGGTTTTAAAGACCAAAGAAAAATAGGCAAAGAAAGAAATGGCATTTGAGCCAGAAAAAAAATAAATAAATAAAATAAACAGCATCAACAAAGGCAGGGAAGCAGAAACCATAGGATGACTGGGAAAATGACATGTAGGTCCGTGTTGCTTGAAGGGCCAGAGCACAACATACAGAGAAGAGGATACAGTAGGTGGATAAAGCAAGCAGGTGGGTGCAGGCCACCTGATCTTGGAAGGCTTTGCCAGGGTGGCAAAGAGAAATTAGCAAAGCAGCAGGTGAGCAGTCTACACAAGTCCCACTGACTTCAGGGTGCAGGATAAACTGGCAAGGGGTGAGTTAGAAGCGGTGATTATTTAAGAGACTTCTGCAGTAGTTTCAGGGAGAGTTAGAGTCCTAAATGAAGGCAGTGGCGGTGACAAGAGGAAAGGCCAGATCTGAGGCTTGTTTAGGGAACCAAAATCAAGAGCATTAGGGAGCAGGAGGGACGAGTGCAGGATGACTCCTAGATTTCTTGATTATGTATGCACCAGGGAGATGGTGCCACCGCCAGCTGACATACGGGTTACGGAGGAAAGAGTAGGTTTAGGGGAAGGGAGAAAGAAAAAGAGAGTGAATTGCATTTCATACATGTGGAGTTTGAGGTACCTGTGGGACATCCAGGTGGAGATGTCCAGTAGGCAGGTGGAAATACGGGCCTGGAGCTCGGGGGAGAGGTCGGGGCTGGAGATATAGATTTTGGAGTCGTCAGCATATAGGTGTTAGTTACAACCATCGGAGTAGATGAGAAAAAAAAAAAGTGCCAGGCTTTTTGGCTAAATCACCTAGGCAGGCCATTAGCAAGTTGGATTTACTTGATAATTTGCAACTAACTTCATGCTATTACAGATCTGGCATTAGAAATAAGACAGTGTATAATTATTTTAAAATGTAAAAGCTGGTTCCTGTCTGCTGCATTACAAAAATTTATGTAGGGACATGAGACACAAAAGTAATCCAGGGCTTTCGAAGTTTGGCCCTCCTATAAAAGCTTAGACTGATTTTAAATCTCTCAATAAGAAGAAGTAGGCAGTGGGCAAGCCAGCCTTACCCTCTTGAGCAGTTGGGACCATCCAAGTGGTGGTGGCAGTTGCTTTCTTGACACTGTCCATCTCACTTTCATCTGTGATAACTTCCAAAGCTCCGAACTCATTCACCCTAAACTGGCAAACAACACAGAAGGAAAAAAAAAAAGCAAAATTTACAAAATTCCTCAGGGCGTTATCGATTTCATGACTGACCCACAGTCTAAAGTAAATTAACCACGTGCAAAGGGTAAAACAGTCCTATCTTGGATAAACGTTTTAGTAACAATGAGCCCTTTTGTTTTATGAATTTTGGACCGAGGAAGACTGGACCAAAGTAGTGGGTGTCACTTCTATTTGTCACCTCAGACACGTTTTCACTAAGATTTTTATTTATTTAATACTACTGTTTATTTAGCAAAGCTACTAGAGGGGAATTCTCCCCCCCCCCCCCCCCCCCCCCCCCCCCCCAGGAATCGATTCATCTCACTAAAGCTGACCAAATTCAAAGAGAAGGACATAATGGCCTGTCACCTTCCTCCTTATAGTCCAAGACAAAAATACATAAACCATGAGATATTGTGGTGATATATTGTGTACCCTAATAAACTTGCCTGAGGATCAGAGGGCAGAGTCAGCCACTAGATTAGACATAGAGGCCAGGCAGTGGTGGCATACACCTTTAATCCTATCACTCGGGAGGCAGAGATCCAGTGTGGATCTCTGTGAGCTCAAGGCCACACTGGAAACAGAGCCAGGCAGCGGTGGCACACACCTTTAATCCCAGTGCTGGGAAGCACACATGCCTTTAATCCCAAGAAATGATGTCTGGGCAGAGAAAGATATATAAGGCATGAGGAAACAGGAACTCACTCTCTTGAGGCTGAGGATTTTGTAGAGGTAAGAACTGGTGGCTGGCTGTTCTGCTTCTCTGATCTTTCAGCTTTCACCCTGATATCTGGCTCTGGGTTTTTTTTATTATAAGACCTTTTAAGATTCATGTTATAAGATATTCCCTCCCCAGGGCCACACTTCCCTTTTCTTTCATCACCCTCAAAGCTTCTCCATGCACTTCAGTCCCAGTTTTCCCAAAGAACTGGGAGATAATGGAGAAATCACCGTAAGAGCGAACAAGTCTGCAACATGCCATTTCATCACTAAAGAGGAAGGTCATGGAGTGCTCATGCCTGGCTCTACAAGCCTCCTCTCAACTGATGGCAGCTGCAGATAAAGCGGGTTTCTGCATCAACCCACTTATATCTACGTGGAAGGCTTAATCATTGCTATCATACTACGGCAGGGACCCTGTTATCTCTCAGATTCAAGAATTCATGGACCTAAATGTTTTGTTTTGTTTTTTTTTCACTCCTAGTTTCCATAGAACAGAAATGGCTGTCAGGATTCACAGGTGTTAGCCGGAGGAAGAGGGGCAGAAAGCTCAAATGTGAAAGGACAATAAAATGTTTCAGATTCTTTACTCAGTTATATGTAATTTCCACACTCACTGTATAAAATTATCAAATACTTCCTAGATTGAAAGAATTGAAATAGTCTAGGAAGGTGAGAATGTTTTCTCCCTATTATATATTCTGAGTACAAATTCACAAGCAATGTGTGTAGCATACCTAGTGTCCATGTCAGTTTAGAAAATGGTAAAAAAAAAAAAAAAAATTAATGTCACAGACAAGAACTAAAAATAACAACTTAAAAAAAAAGAAAGAAAGAAACCTTAAAGTTCAAGAAAAAAATTAACTAGCAACTCTTCAAAATAAGGCTGACAGTACCATCTACTGGGCAAGAGTAGCTAAAACAAGTTACCGAGATCATTATTTAATGATATTAAAGAATGTGATACAAAAATCAATTCTGAGTTCAGATTATTTTTAATAGACACAAATGATGATTCACTTAAGATGAATAATTCTGCTTTCATGACTTGCTATCTGTGCTAATGTATGCTCACTTGACAAATGTGAGATGTGAGCAATAGCCCCAGACATTTAGAGAAGACAGAAAGGATCGCAATGGCTGCTACACCATTACTGCAAACCACCCTGCATTACACACGCCTGAGAAAGGACGCCAGACCTCTGGGTGAAAAGTACAGGCCTGACACTTGCAAGGGTTTGGCTCAAATACCTGTAAAGTTGAAAGGTCGTATGTCTGAAAACGCAACACTTAATCTTAGCCATCTTCTCCTTCTGCTAACATTAACTGCCATAATTGACAGTCTAAACACAAAGTAGACGCGCAAAGTCACCTGGGGACACCATGAACAGCCAGAAGCCAGAGACCAAGGATGGACTTCAAGGACTGATGTACAAAACAGGCGTAAAAGGAAGCTATGTGCACACTTGTGAGACTAGGATTCATAGGATTCACTGTACCCCGAAAGGCACCCTAAAACTCTAGAACTTGGAGCACATCTGCTCATTCCTACGGTCACTCGGCTCAGAAATCAAAACCCTCTGAGAACTTTCAGAGCATCCCACTCTTTGAGAAAAGACGGAGGGAATCCATTTTGCTGTGGCTTCTCAACCTGGACTTTGTGTCTTTCATGACATTCCTAATGAAGAGAAATGTTAGGAAGAATAGGGATGCTGACCTAACTAGAGGTCCAAATACAAAATTCCAGAAAGACTGATACATTTCCTTTTGTTTCCCCAATTAAACACCTGGGTCCTCCATGTTTTTATGAATGACTTTGGCATGCTATGAAATTTCTCATGTGTTCCATTCTCCAACTGAAAATATCAAATTATAAACTTTACAAAAGTAATTCACTAAGCAAGGCAAACATAAAGTTGGCAGGGCAGCTTTTTCTACATATCTGAATCTATCCAGGTCAGTGAAAATAAATAAATAAAAATAAAGAATTATGCCTCAGGTTTTGTTTATTTGGCTTGGCCAATAAAACAAATTATCTACTCTGCTCTTTATTTTTGCTTCTAGGGGGGAAAGCCCTTTTGTCTCTTTACTAATAGATCACTAAAAGACTCTACTGAGATTAGGATTTCCATTTTATTACTTTCGATGTTGAAACCTGAATCCCAATTGCCAATATGTTTTAAGGGCAAAGATGTCTGGTCACTAAACTGTTTTAAACATTCATTGAGACAGGGCAAAGCCATGCATTAGGAAGAGGGGCTGGATTTACAGCTGACTTCTGCCTTGCTGTTACAGGTCTGGCTCTCTGCTGAGGAGCAATTATATTCTTACTAGATAAGATGCTATCACTCTCCAGGGACCATCTGCGTTTTACTGAGGGACTCCAAAAGACTAACTCCTTCTGACTCAGAGGACTAATTCTCTCTGAAGAAATATTCCAGATGCCATTAGAGAAAGGACTCAGGCCTGGGGAAGTCCCACCAGGTACCTTTCTACTGTCCCTTAATCAGTCACCTCTCCTATTGCTAACCTCTCCTATAGACATTACTCTACTAAAGCTTATTTGCATTTTCAAAGAACAAATCAGGTAACGGCAAAATTCCTGAAGCTTGTTTAGGCAGAAATGCCGTGATAATGACCACAATCTCTTTTTTTTTAAGCACTCTGCCTGCTAAAATGACTCTGCCTCTGGAAACCGTGCTCTGCTCTCTTCCCCGACACCTTCGAAGAAGTCTTCACAAAGAGCATTTTCAGCTCAAATGATACCCGATTTCTAAAGGCTTCCTGGTCCCTCCCACCCAAGAAAGTTCCCCCCTCTCTACATGTGTACCGTTTCCCTTGTCTGTTGGTCTCGATCTGTGAACACTCTGCCTGTAGACAGACAGCCGTGCACTAGTGTTAACACAGTCAGTTTCAATACCATTGCGGTCTCCTCCACCCTAGAGCTGCAACAACTGACTTGAGCAAAGGAATAAACACTCTGGTCCTCGGTTTCCCCAGGTGTAAACTGACCAAAGATGGACAGAAGGAGCTGAGTGAACGGATGAAACACAGTGCCGGTAAGGTGCTCCCTTGGAGAGTCAGTTTCCTATTTCTCTCACTTCTGCACCCCAAAAGATGTTTGTGCTTTATTTCAAAATAGTATGGTTAAGTGGCCCAGTGTGGAGAGGGCAGAACATACCAGGGACAAGACAGGAACACATGCCCAAGATAGGAGAGAGGGAGGAAATAAAGAGGCACTGAGGTAAAAGGAGATGAGGCCAGAGAAAAGTGGGGGCCAGGAAACCAAAAACCTTCAGGAGCTCAAACTTGGACAATGGTAACTGCTCCAGAAGTTTCACCAGAGAAATGACAATGTAATTAGCCAGCAACCATGAGGCTGTCACAGAGGAAAGTTCTTTCGAAAAATCCACAGAACATAAGAAACCTGTTCTCACAATGGGAAGTTGACCTCTACCTATGAGGCCAGGCTGTATCAGCTGGATAAACTTGAGTTGGGTGACTTAGGTACCAACTGTTAGGAAATCCACATGCCTATAAATTCACAAACCATTGAAAAGCAGCAGCCTGGGTGATGTAGCGTACCCTCCATGATATGAAGAAGCAAATTTTATGACTTACTCAACGTGTTAACATTTTAGTTTAGTAGAAAATTATTTCCTCAACCTTTCAAACAACCCCAATTTTGATGTAAGAAATGCTACGCAATATAGTCAATGAGCTGGTGTTATGTGACAAAACTTTTCCCTGGGAGTCACAATACACACACATCTACTCATCCCAGATAGGGAGCCCACAACAGACCAAAATACTGATACTATCAAAGTTCAACTTGGTGAACACATGCTTTTATTGGGGTTACTTTCAGAAGCAAAAAAAACCAACTCAGACAGCTGCATCACCAAAGCCTACCCCAGCATGGGTGACAGCTCACAAGGCTGGGAACCTGGAGCACACTAAACAGCTTTCAGGCAGCTCATCAGCTTGGAGAGTGACCTTTCCAGGTGCCTCAGTTGGTCTGAACCTCTTCCAGGCAGCTCTGCTGATTTCTGCTTCTTCCGGGCAGCTGATCTGCTCTGACCTTTTGCAGCTAGCTCAGCTTTTCTGAGAGTTTTCTTTGCAGCTTGACACTTCTCTTTGGAAAGGGACTCTCAGCTTTTATTGCTTATCCTGGCAGAGAGAAGCCTAGTGAATCTGTTCAGTTTCGGGAACTTCCTGAAACTATTTGAGTTGTTTAGCTTCCTGCTTAAGGAATTCCCTGCAGGATGGTATGTTTAAATCTCATAGGAAACTGTTACACAACAGATGGTCTATGAATCTCAATATAAAGGGGTTATAAATAATATATTTTACATGTGATAAAGACACAGAGAGACAGAGAGAGGTATACATGAATGTTGTATGCACACACATGCTGGTGCACACACCATCCATACAGAGGCTAGCATGTCTATGTCCTGCTTGTCACTCGCCACCTTATTATCTCCTTGAGAAAAATTCTTTTCCTAAACCTAGTTAGGCTGGTGGCCAGAAAGTTTCGGCAATCCTCCTGTCTGCTCCCTTTCTCCAACTGGCCTCTTCATACACAGTGCTGTGGGTTCAGATTTAGTTCCTCTCTGGTCTTCCACTAAGTCACCTCCCCAGCTCTTCAAATCATTTGTTAAAACAAGGTATCAAACTCTCTACTGCTCATGAAGTAGATGGGACACATCGCAATTACCCCAGTAATTACATGAGTATAAAAGTCATATCAAATAACCCTGATTATAATACCCTAAATGACTTAATTACCTGATTATCTTAATAGAAATAATAGGTTAATTTCTAAAATCCATTGCTTGAAAAAAAACTTTAAAGCAATCCAGATTTCTTAGGGATGGAAACTCCCCTTTGTTACCAAAAGCTAATGAAAAGAAAGTTATAAATTTCATCATGTACCTGACATGCAAGAGACATTATACAGTAAAAATGCACAAGAATAATATGCATATGAAATAATAGAAAAAGGCAGTTTTCATAATATTTCCGCAAAGTCCGAAAATGCATACCCTAAGTGTTTGTTTACATTCTTTATCAGTCCACAGCTCCTTTTTACAGTTGTGAATCTTATGGATCTTAACAACCCCCCATTTTTTTTTTTTTTCAGATAAAGCTTACAAAGTGTAAGGATTTTAAGTAATCAGGCATAAGACTTACTTTATTATTAATTATGTGTCTGTGGCTGGGATTGGGAAGCTGTGAGTGCAAGCACCCTTGGAGTCTGGAAGACTGTTGGATCCCCTGGAACTGGCCTTCCAGGCAGTTGGGAGCTGCCCAGCCACACTAGAGTACCCTGCAAAAGTAGTCCATGCTCTTAACTGCTGAACTACCTCTCCAGTCCCTGATAACTTGACAAAATTCACATGGCTAATATATGGAGGCTAATACATTATCAGAGCTTGAGAAATAGGGGTTTTTTTAGTTAAAAAAAAAAACTTCAGCCTTCTATATCTATCATGTCTCATGCAGACAGACACTTGGAGAATGTCAGAGCAATTCAATTCCTATTTGTTCTTGTATTTATTTATTTTACTGCAGAGCAATCTTGATCCGGAAGGATTAACTTACTCCATGACTTGTCATCACATAAAACTAAAACTGAAAACTTCTTTTCAATAATTTTAAGTGGATTCATAGTATGTGCATATTTATGAATACTATATGCTATTTCTACATACACCTATAATATGTAATGTTCAAATGAGGAAATTAGCTTTCCTACCTCCTCAAACATTTCCAATTCTACATATTAAGAACCTTTGTAATCTCCTCTTTTAGTTATTTTAAAGTATACAATGCATTACTTTAGACTATAATTGCCTTATGGCATAAAAGAATACCAGAATTAAAAACCTCTGACTATATTTTGGTACCCATTTAAAAAAAAAAAAGTTTCTTTGGATTTCACTAAACCTCACTGCAATAGTTTTATTTCCTTAAACTCATACACTGGCACTTTGTACTTAATTAAACCTAAGCCAACTAAACTCTCAAACATTTTTCCAACGGCAGGCAGATGTTTAAATTGTACCCCTGAGGATAAGTGAGGGCAGGGACTTGGCTAAGATATTTGTCAAGCAGCCATCAAAAGGATTAGATTTCAAGAAGCCTAAGTTAGGAGCAAAATTTTCCTATTTGAGACAGCACAGCACATCAAATATTACAGAGACAGGCCAAGTGACAGCCCGTTAGAGAGACAGAAAGTTTAAACACCTAAAGGACTGAGTACAAACACAAAGTCTAAAAGGCCATAGACAGGTTCAAGGTCCCAGAGATAGGAACACAGCTAAACCAAATTAGAAATGAGAAGTGGGGGTGGTTTGGTTTGAGCTTGCACAGCTGTGTTTCATGGAGAGGCAGAGGTGGTCCTAATGTAGTGGGGCAGGGCACATGTGGGTGGCACATACACAGCGGACAGACTGAACCCCATGAAGAGTGGAGACAGCGGCGGACAGCACATATAGAGTTAGCAGACAGAACCCCATGAACAGTGCCCTTTCTATAAGATCACAGTCTGGTGCCGGGCGGTGGTGGCGCACACCTTTAATCCCAGCACTCGGGAGGCAGAGGCAGGCGGATCTCTGTGAGTTCGAGGCCAGCCTGGTCTACAGAGTGAGTTCCAGGAAAGGCGCAAAGCTACACAGAGAAACCCTGTCTCAAAAAACAAAAAAACAAACAAACAAACAAAAAAATCACAGTCTGACTTATAGGAGGAGCTTGCTGCTGAAAAAATGATTATACAAAAACTCACGTTCATAGTATAAGTAATTTAAAGGTAGTGAATAGTTCTATTGATTCAAATTTTTCATATTATTTTACCCAGTTTCTGTATAAGAACACTAGGACCCAGGGAATGAGGTTATACACTCAAAGCTACAAAGTCATTACTAAAATATCCAAAAAAAAAAAAAACTAGACCTTCTAGGTCTGCCATTTCCATATATATTGGCCATTCTCATAATAGAGTCAAAACAGATAGATGATCCTCCTCAGAGCTATTGGTTGATTTTCTTAAACTAAGGCCATTCTAAACATATTCTTCAGTCCCCTAACCCAAATGACAAAATCTGACAATCTATCAGTACTTCAAGTAGTCTTACAAATTTACTGCAGAAGACCATATACTATCTAGAGCCATAACACCATATTTAATGCTTTGAATTCTTACTCCATGTATGCAGTCACTGTAAAATAAGCTCACACGCAGATACACACAATAGATAATTCACACATGGCAAAGAAAATCTACCTTTAAGTCACTTCCTGGTAAGGTACCAACTCCATCCTTCCAGTCCATAACACTGAATACGTCAAACTCTTGACCACTTGTGCTAGAGGCAGACTCAGTCATGATTTAGTTTTTTAACCTGGAAGAGGAAAAGGGGAGTGTAAATATTTCATGTGCACATCATTTTGGTTTAGTGATCATTATAACTTGTTTCTTTTAATTACATTATTTTCTTGATTCATCCATCTAGAAAAAACTGCTTCAAAAGTATCACTAATGGGGCTGAGCACTTGCCTAGCATGTATGAGGCCCTCCAAACCCTCTTATATTATGTTTCTGTTTTACTTCGTGGTGCCAGAAACTGCAACCAGAGCTGGGGGAGGCACTCACTCTACTACTGAGCTATCCCACCAGCTCTGTACAATTTTGTCCCTAAGTATACATTCCTACAGTAAACTTTAAGTTATAAATGAGACACTGTAAAAGGTTAAGAGCAACAACTGTCAGTGATTTGGCATGATTCTCTTTCCTTGTTAAGGTGAGAATCTTCACCTTTCGTTTAACCAATAAATGACTTCTCTTTGGCATACTCAAGTCATAAGCATCAATGCTCTTGCAGCTGGGCATCAATGGTGAGTAAAATGAAGTTCACTTGGACACAAGCGTGGTGAACCTGGACAGTCAGTCTGGTAACTGTGACAGGCAAGTCACCAAGTTCCTTAAGTAGGGGTGGGGGGTAGTGTGTACAGTATGGACTTGCTGGACCCAAAGGGGACTCATTCCTAAGCAGAGTGAAATAGGACAGCCTCAGATCTCACGCTATGCAGAACAACATTTAAAACTGATGGACTGTTTGTGTCTGGACAGTTCCATTTAATATGTTTGAGCAGCTGTTGTCCTCAAGTAACTGAGCCCTCGGTTAACTATAATCTCAGGCAGTGGAACCAAAGATAAGAGAACTACTAAATAAAAAGTGGATTTAAAAGTGGATTTTGATAGTGGGAAAATAAAAGCAAAATTGAGTCCATTATTCACTGTCATCTATATTAACCTATCTACATGTTGAACCTACTAACACAACAAATGTGAATGTGATTGTTTCAGAACAAGGTCATGTTTGTTTGACTCAGTTGAAGCATCTACTATGACCCCAATGGCTTCCCAATAGCCAAGACTTTGGCAGAAATGAGCACAAAGAAAAGACTCAATGAGCTATGATGACATTTAGAAGATTCACAGAGTACACTGGAGAAATGTTCTCCGAATGACTAAGGTATACTGTTCCAACACTGAAGCCAGAGAATGGATTAGTTCCAACTCCCAGATCAATATGTTTGAATACAGGGTGAAATCTCGGTGATCAGGGTGATCAGGTTGCAACTGCACACCAACGTACCTTGAAGATAAACCACCCTTCCTGGAGTTTTGTTGTGATCAAAGATTTCCACTATTACTGAAAGACTAGCAAAATATTCCTCTCTTTTCCAACCGTGTATCTACATGAACCCAGACTTTCTTCATATACTTCAGCCAAAACAATAAACTGGAATAGACTAAAGGCAGAAACAGCTGTAAGAATTCAGCTATCGCCTGTAAAACCAGAGATTAGACAGATTTTCAGAAGTTGAAACTATGCCAACTTCTCTCATTTTTATTAATACTATTATTATATATTTATTGCTCTTTCATAAAAATTGTGTTTATATGAATTATCATATAGTGAGTTTACTACCATTATTTTTCAAACAAGTAATCAATCTATTTTAACACAGTATCGATATGCATAGGATATTATAAAAATACCTACTTGAGTTTTCAATCATGAAGAATATTTAAGACCAAAAAGTCACTGCTATGCAGAATAGTAACTTGCTTCTCTCCATAAAGAAGAAATTGAGATTTTTTTTAAAACATTCATTCATTCATTCATTGAGTGTATGTGTATCTTTTAGGGCACACACATGCCACAGTGCATGTGCGGAAGTCTGACAATAACTTGCATGGAGTCATTTCCCTCCTTCCATCATGTGGATTCTGAGGGTTGACCTCAGGTCATCAGATTTGGTGATACTGAGCCACCTCTGGCCCATCTTTTATTTTGTTTTTTTTTTCTTGAGATAGAGTCTTGCTACTATGCAG
The DNA here is from genome assembly GCA_902168405.1 of Peromyscus aztecus. Lineage (NCBI taxonomy): Eukaryota > Metazoa > Chordata > Mammalia > Rodentia > Cricetidae > Peromyscus > Peromyscus aztecus. Next base: position 30,929 of record CABHPQ010166823.1, read on the forward strand.
GCTGCAAACTCATGATCTTCATGTATCTACTTCCTAAGTGCTAACATCACAGGTACATTCCACCACACCAGGGAGTATGTTCTTTTTAGTGGGAAGTGCTTTACATTTTAGTGACACAAACTAAAATGGATAGGTGAAAAGACATGTGAGAAATCTGTCTTAAACGAATCAATGGAGTCACATGGTCAAATAAAACCAGTGTTGTGCTGGGAACTGTCCAGATGTGGGCAGGGTCTTTGGTGACTCATTCTACATCCTCAATTTTCCATATTCGTAGAAGAAACAGTTCAAGGTGTTTCGTTTTTTTTTCTTTAGACAGAATCTTGTTATGTAATACACTATCCACAACTTGCAATGAAGCCCAGGCTGGCCTTGATCTTATCCCCCTGCCTTAGCCTCACAAATGCTGGGATTCCATGCTTGCTCCCCCATGCCAGCCTCAAGACTTTTTAAGTGCAGTTCTTCAATACGTGTCATGTGCATTTCTAAATAGTACGTAAAAACTCCGTGCTTCTTTGATGAGAGACTATCTTCCACTGAGAATTTCCAGATGTGCCAGTGTTCTCTCTGTCTTCTTTGCTCTAAATAAATTATCAACTAGAAGACATTTCAAACTGTATGTAGTGGGAATCATAAGAACCAGACCTCACTATTACTGAGGCTTCATTCACAGAACAGGAACTAGGCTATGGTTGTCAGGGGAGAATTACGTGGGAAATTTTGAAAATATTAAGTGAACTAAGACTTTGTTCAGAGTTTCTATTGCAGTGATAAAACACTGTGACCAAAACAACTCAGGGAGGGGAGGGTCTATTTTATCTTACAGCTCCCAAGTCACACTCCATCACTTCGAGACACCTGCCAGGAACTAAAGGCAGGAACTGAAGCAGAGGCCATGGAAGAGCTCCTCAGGGCCTGCTTTCTTATATCACCTAAGACCACAGGCCCAGGGGTGATACTGCTCTCAGTGGGCTGGACCCTCCAACATCAATCATTAATCAAGAAAATACCCTACAGACCGCGCTAAAAACAATCTAATAGATGTGATTTGTTTTTTGGGGTTTTTTTTTTTCCTTGGGTTGGTTTATTTTTTTCTACACAGCTCTTTTTATGTAGCCCTGGCTATCCTGGAACTCACTCTGTAGACCAAGCTAGACTCGAACTCATAGAGATCCACCTGCCTTTGCCTCCTGAGTGCTGGGATCAAAGGCATGAGCCACCACCGCTGAGCTGGAGGTGTTTTCTTAATTAAGGTTCTCTTCTCAAATAACTCTAACTTGTGTTAGGTTGACAAGACAAAAAAAACTAGCCAGAAGAGACATGCACTTAAATTGTGAATAAACTTCCCATGGACTCAGATCGCAATGGCACTGGCTCCCTTTGAAATCATGTACGAGTGGTGTTTCCCTGACAGAACACATTCCCCTGCTGGGTAAACAGTAAGTAAGCAGGGTGTTCAGTCTTCCCCTACCCAAGAGCCATGCAAGTACAAACTCCACAACAGTAGAACAAATCTGAAAGTTGGCACTTTATAAAAGTGGTGGTAAATGTCCACTGTGCGCATTATGAAATGCCTGAATATGCTTCCGCTTTATACAACATCAGCATTACATAGCAAACCCAGTCCTACGCATTCGTCAACACTCACAAATACAGTGAATTCCATTCGCGTCTTTCACTCTAAGGTCAGTGGAGGTGCTGTATAAGCTATTATAGGAAGAGACATTTACTACACTGTGTTGTTTTCCTATCATCTGATTTTGAAGCCCCTGGCTACTTTGGCACAAGGAGTCTAAATAGCTACAACAGAGTAAATGTTTTCCCACCACCTACTAATCAGGAAGAACAGCAGGCAACCAACACTTCACAAAAGCTGTTTCTTTGATGACACCCAAGTCTTCTTTCTTGTTTCATTCTTACCCTGTGCACATGGTCACACAAACACACAAAGGCCTTTACTTCTTGCTCCTGCAGGGGAGGTCACCTGAGCAGCACTCTCAAAGGTTTAGATTTGTTTTATTTCTTTAATTACTACTTGATATTATTTCCTAATTCTATGTATAAGGTAAACTATATCTACAGGGGACACACAGGTGCGCGCACACACACACACACACATGGGGGGGGAATAAAAGCCACAAACAGCATCTCACTCTGCAAGAATGCCATTCCCAGTCTCTTGGTGAACAGCACTGAGATTTCCTCAGGAAGTACCACAGAGGTACACCCTGATAGGTGCTACCAGAAAAGAGACAGTATTTTCTTCCTAACCTGTCCTTTCTCAAGCTTTCCAGCCATGAATGATGTTTGATGGGGCACTTTGGGGGTTCAGATGGCCACCAAATGTACCAGTGAAGCTTTTGATTCTCAAAAGTATCTATGACCTGTTGACCATGACAATCAAGGACATTGTTGCCCAGCATGCTTTTGCCAATGACTACTATGGACGCCTCATCAAAAAACTAATGGCACTTGCTGAAGTAAAAGATTATTACTGCTGGCACCAAAACCATACATTATATCCCAAAGTCCCCTTTTGTGAACATTTCAGCTTTGCCCACTTCTATTACAACCTTCTTGACCTAAGTTTCTAAGGTAGGGTGACACATGGCAGTATCCTCAGAATTACCTCCTGTCTCTCTGTCCTCTACCATTTCCTGGTCTCCAAATCAAAGCTGTACAACTTGACCCTCCCTTGAGATCATCTCCCTATTGAATACACCACCTCAGTTTCTCATGTGAACAAGTCTTTGGCAGCCCCAGGCTAATGAACCTTTCCCACAAGATGTTAATAAAAGTATTTCATTAGATGTTAATAAAACTAAATTTTTTCTTCCTTTTTCTCATTTGTTTGTTTTGGGAGGAATGTATGTATGGACTGAGATTGAAAGCTAGGGCTCATACAGCACTTCTAGGTAGGCAAATGATGTCACCAGTTAGTATCTGATATTAAAAACAACAACAACAACAAAAAAAACATGTTTTAGGGTCTGAGAATACAACTCAGAGGTAGAAAACCCCTGGGACCAAACAAACAAACAAAACAAACAAATGTTTATGTTTTTTGGAGGTAATTGGGCCTCTCATCGTCATTATAAGTTAAAACTGCTATGGACTAATAACCCAGACCTTATCCTCCAACTCAGAAAGTCTACTTCTAGAATATTGTTCTATTAGATACTTCTGTGTGTATAAAACCTGTAACAATCCATGGGTTCATCATGGGTATTCCATACCATGGTATAAAATGCCACAAGGCAAGTCTCTGTTCTAATACAGAAATAATTCAAGACATGGTTAATATGACTAATGTTAAGCAAAGTGCAAAAATGGTGTGCTACCCTTTGTGTAAAACAAAAGGAAATATGAAGTATGCATTGTGTATGCACATAAAATATTTTTAGACAGATCTGTCAGGAACTGGGAACTCTAGCTGTGTCCAAAAAAGGTAATGGTGCTCAACAGCCATGTTGAGTTTTCTTTGTGTATTTACTAATATTAAAACAATACATTCAAAAATTATGATATAAATATAATATATAAATTTTAAATTCTGCTTCATGCTTACTTAAAAGTGTATTATAAAAGGCATGTCTTCCCATGGGACTAGTTGCTACTGATGTCAACAAGAGAAAGGATGGTCTAGAAGTCGTTAAGGGGAAATAAGCCCTGTGAAGCTCTTGGGTAACTTACTGAGAAGTGTTAGTGCAAGTGTATCGGCAGAGCAGATGGATGACAGGCGAGGTGCAGGGCCCGCTCCATCACAGCGACCATATGCATCCCCAGAGCCAGCATTTACAGTTCCCACCGTTCCTGAGCAACACCTGAAGTTCTGGTGACATTTCCTAATCTATCCTGCCTCAGAGATGTGATTCTGAATCATTCCTGCCATCCAGCCGAGGGGCAGGAGCACATCGCCAGGCCTGGCCAAGGGCCAGGTACGCTCTTAGTCACAGAACTTATTCTTACTGCTACAAACACTGCAAATAAAATGATTTGAAAAAACAAAAACAAAAACACAAACAAAAAACCCTGTTTCTTTTTAAGAAACCAAACAAGCAAAATTAGCTGCTAGCTGAGTCTAGTGTTGAAGACAGAATAAAGGGAATATGGAAATGCTTATGAAAGTTATAGACCCTGGCCACAAGATAGACGTTTCGGATAAGTTAAAGACTGAAATGTCAAATGCAATGACTCAGACGCACTGTGTGAACACAACGACTAAGCGTTCCAAAAGGAAATCAGTAGAAAAGATGTGCAAATTTATTTCAGTTAGTGCTCAACACCATAAAGATCGCGCAACAAGTGAGATGAGTTGTTAGGGTCTGGAGAGATTATTTCAGTTCTACTTTAGTGATTTTACAGAACTCAGGTGCCACAATTTTCTTTTTCTTTTTCTTTTTTTTTTAAATTATTTTTATTTTTTTACAGTTTGGCTTGGGACCTACCCCTCGCAAATGTCATGAATCTACTCATCTCACTTCGACTAAACATAAGCAGAGCGTGTGTGCTCTTCGTGAGTCTTTC
>CABHPQ010166824.1:0-19128 GCA_902168405.1 Peromyscus aztecus
AGGTGATATAAATTACATATAAGGCCTCTTGTTTAGTTTTCAACTTTCATTTTTCTATATTTTAATACTTTAGTGAGAACACTTGTTTACAAGGTATAAAAAAATCACTGTTAAACATTCATGAGTTTTCCATTTTATCCCATAATTAAAAATAATTTTTAAGAAGTAAGTGATTGGTATGAGATTTTGTAATTTGTACATTTTTAAGTGTCATTTTTAACCTCTGTCTTTCTGAACAGAAATGAAGTTTGTGGTGCACATAGTGCACTGAGTAGTATAAAATGGCAAAGCCAGATTAGGGAGAAAGGAAGCAAATAAAGCCTGGGCAGATGCTGACACTCAGCTGAGCAGAGCATTTAGCCCTTATCTTCCAGTAACTATGGCAAAAAGATGGAAATGTAATTACTTATTCAACTTATTTACTTGTCTCCATAGCAACCTAGCTTTCTGTATGTCTAGCACTAAAGTTATTGCACCATTTTGAAATTAACTTTCTTAGAGTATGTCTCTCACTTAATTGAGTTGCTTAAGGTTAGAGACTCAATGCACAAAATAGCTTCATGAAGGGGTCTCCCCAACCCATCCTACATAACATTCATTGACCAGCAAAAGAGAAAAAGTCAAGTCTACACAGGAGATGCATAATTTGTATTACTAAATCAGAAGGGAAATTTCTTGCTTAGGTCCCCTGGGTGATGCATCAGATGGTGTCCTAAGCAACTTTATTGGAAGTGAATCAGTGAACCCCTGATGTCTGTTTCCATGGTGAAGTCTAATATGATTTTGAGCTGTAACATTAGTGCCCCTGTAGGAAATGCTTAGATGTTGCTCGTGCGGGCTTCTGGCGATATATGCTAATTTGTAGTTGAAGCCCTGACTAGAACTACATGTTGTGGATTTGCCATGGTGGTCCATGGACCCCAAGGATCTTGGAGGGCCACAGAATTCACTAAGCTGCAAGACAGAACGGGAGTAGTTGATCAGATCACAAATCATCTTTGAACAGAGTTAAGTGTTCTTGGATCCAACTTGTGTGTTGTTTCTTCACAAAATGATCTAGAAAATAATTTCATGACTAAAGAAACAAAGGTGAAAGCCGTGGAGTTAGAGAGTTAGATGAACACTGCGTTACCTTGAATGTGAGAGGTCAGAACCTGGTTGGTCCTTCAGTTGACCTGGAGTTCTTTTCAGGGCATAAATACAAAGATCAGACTCTTTGGAGAGTCTGGCTTAGTGTCAAGTGAAGCAAAGACATTCCCACTTAAGCAAAGAGTTCTTCAAGAGGTGCTGTTGCTTACTCACTCAGTGTCTGTCTCTAACCTGCAGGGGCATGATCATCACTGGGTCATACTTCAGTTCACTGTTGTGTGGAGAGAGTGTGATTTGTTTTATTAATGTCTTCTTGATGTAGAAAAATGGAGTGCTGGGTGTTGTTTATTATTATTAGAAGTAATAATAATATTAATGGTCTGGGTTTGTGGTGGGGTATATGAATATGATTGCAAGTGCACATGGAGTCCAGAAGAGCTAGATCCTCTGGAGCTGGGGGTACAAGCAGTTGTGAGCCGCCAGGCATGGGTGCTGGGAACCGAACTCCAACACTCTCTGGGAGCAGGAAGTTCTCTTAACCATTGAGTCCTCTTTCCAGCCCTGCATGCTACTCTTTTTTTTTTATTTATTTTTCAGGAGAGTGTTGCCCTGTGTAGCCCCAGACATCCTGGGACTCTCTCTGTGGACCAGGCTGGCCTCAAAATCACAGAGATCCGCCTGCCTCTGCCTCCCGAGTGCTGGGATTAAAAGTATGAGCTACTATGCCCAGCAACCTGAATGTTGCTCCTTTTTAAATAACATAATTCTTTATTGATTATTTGGGAATTTCACATTATGCACCCCAATCCTGCTTACCTCCCAGTCCATCCAAATCCTCTCTTCACCCCTGTAGCATCCCCTCCCAAAAGAAACCCCCTCCAAAAAAATCACAGCCGCAACAACAACAAAAAAAAAAAAAACACCCTGCTTGCTCCTCCATCTTTCCAACACCTCTTCATTTGTCCTAGTGGCATCGGGTGCTGTGGTGTGTCATACAGTATATACCCTTTTGTCCAATCAGACACACCCACAAAATGTTCATTACAATGAGTCATTGGTCTAGCTCAAGGCCTCTGGCATACCTTCATCACTGGACCCTCACCACAGCTCCTCTCTGATATCTTGCTCTTGCCTGGAGTCACGGAGATCCTGGGGTTATCATTCTGCAGGACCAGTCTCTTCCCATAGTCAGGCAGGTCATAAATGGGATAGATGTTAGGGTGGGCCAACCCAAGACCCAGTATATAGGTCTGGGTGGAAGCTGAGCTGGTTGGTCTGGGCCACTAGGACCGACCCTCTCAAGCAAGGGGCAGAGCCAGCTCTCCTATGCCCATGGTGAGGGGTGGGGTCGTCTCTCCTGAGTATAGGGCCAGCTCTCCCATGGGGGTTGGAATCAACTCTTCTGCTGCAGTATCCACTCAAGGGCAGGACCAGCTACCCCCTGGCCAATGAAGGGCAGGCCAGCTCATCATGGCCCTCAGATTTCAACAAGCATGGTTCCTATGACACCCTGTGACAACACAAGCCATGGACATCATCACAGACCCCAGTTGCAGCAGAAACTCAAACCCAGGCATGGCCCCTGGCAGCAGCTCAGGCCCAGATGTCACCATGACCCGAGTGGCAGCACAGGCCACCCAGATCAGTCTGGCCCACACAACAGTGTGGCCCTTGAGCACCAACATGGTCCCAGGTGGCGGCCCAGACCCCTGGCATTGGCATGGCCTTCGATGGTATCAGGAGCCACAGACATGAACATAGACCCTGGCTGCAGCAGAGCCACAGACCCATGGCCCGGACAACACCATGACTCCAGGTGACAGTGCAGGCCACTTATATGAGCATGGCCCAGGCAGCAGCATGGCACTTGGCTGAATGTTGCTCTTAAGAGTGAGAGAACAATTAGGTTTTACTCGGATGGAGGCAATTTCAATGTGTCATATAACAATGCCTCTTGTGGTGGTTTGAATGAAAATGACCTCCATAGGCTCTGGCATTTGCACACTTGGTCCCCAGTTGGGGACGTTAGGGGTGTGCCTTGTTGAAGGATGTATGTCACAGTGGCTGGAGTTTGAGGTTTCAAAAGCTATGTACCATTCCCAGTTTGTTCTCCCTGATGCCTGCTTGAAGTTTGAGGTGTGAGCTCTCAGCTTGCTGCTCCAGCCCCCATGCCTGCTCCTTGCAACCATTCTTCCCGGCTGGGATGGTAATGGACTCTTCTCCCTCTACAACAGTGGTTCTCTGCTTGTGGGTCCAGACCCCTTTGGCAAACCTCTGTCTCCAAAAATAATACAATTCATAACAACGGCAAAATTACAGTTATAGAGTGGCAACAAAAATAATTATATGGTTGGTGGTCACCACACCTTGTGGAACTGTATTAAGGGTCTAAGCATTAGGAAGGTGGAAAACCACTGGACTAGAACCTTAAGCCCAAATCAACCCTTCCTTCTCTAAGTTGCCTTGGTTATGGCATTTTATCACAGCAGTAGAAGAGTAATTAATACACTTCTCACTAGGTTTTCAACTTCTTTTGTTTAGTCTTTTCATAATCTCCTAGTTAGAACTATGCTTAAGGTATAATGGTATCACTGTTCAAGACTTTGCTACCCCCAGTTGTGACCAGGAATGTAAGTTCTGTTTGGGGTGGTGGTCTTGTTGTTTGTTTTTCCATCTACATCTTGATAAATTGTTCACTGGTGTCTTGTAGAACTGAAACAGAATGCTAGCTGGTTTCATTTTACCTGGCAATAAAATGTAATACACAAAACAAAAGATTTAAACAAAATAGTAAAATTGAACTAAAAATAAGATTTTCACCTAGAATGTGAGTTATGTCAACCTATGAGTGTATAGTGTCTCTTATTCCTCTGAAAAAATCAGAAATACAAGCAATAATTAGAATGAATTGGCATCATACTCCCACTCTTGACAAAGTCTAACCCGAGAACTAATGGATACAATAATATTCCACATTCCGTAAAGTTAGCATTATTGCAGCTGAGAGCCTCTGCTGTAAAACACAAATATAGATGGAGCAAATATACAGTGTTTCGAGTAGAAAATTGGAAACTTAATAATGTTTCCCTCTGGCCCATAGGAGCCTACATGACAGCATGCTTATGACCTATAATGTACTGAAGAGATAAGGTCAATGCAATGGCACCATTTTATTATTAATAATGATGTTCAAATATGCAAGTAACTGCAGTAAACAATGTGTTTAATGCTTCACATGTGTTCTACCCATAATTCCCATTATGACCTTCTGCCATAGATGTACTGTTATGTTCTCAACTTAATAACAAGGAAGTTGACCTTTGGAGAAGCAAACTAATAAATAGCAAATTTTTATTTGAACAGATGCAGTGACTTGATAACTCGTAGGGGAAACACACACCTAAGCAGAACTTAATGAATATTGCTGCCATTAGAAAATACTATAGAGAGTCAAGAGAGATGGCTCAGCTGTTAAGAGCACTTGCTGTCTTGCAAAGGACCCATCTTCGGTTCTCAGCACTCATAAGGAGGTTCCAAGATGCCTGTAACTCCAGTTCCAGGGGATCCAACACACTTTTCTGGCCTCCACAGGCACCCCTCTCTCCCCACACACAAATAGATAGATAGATAGATAGATAGATAGATAGATAGATAGATAGATAGATAGATAGATAGACAGATAGATAAATTAAAAAGAATCTCCAAGACATTGTAAGGAACTAAAAAGGGATATTGTGTGCAATGGCAGGCATGGATCGAGGATTTGTTGTGTTGTTTTGAAGACAATTCAGTGATACATATGCAATGCTACTATATATATATATGTATCCTGATGGCTCATTAAGTGGTGTTGATTCATATTCTGAGCTTTTGTTTTCAGCATTTTGAAAAAGCATATGTATGTTTCATAAATATTTGCTGAGTGCTGAGTTACTTATTTTATAAAACGACTCAAGTGTTGAAATGTTTCTATCAGAAACTTACTATCTGAAAGACCCTAGCCCCTCAGGCTTACACTCCCAAGCACCAGGAACCCAAGCACCAGGAAATGAGAAACTAAAAATCTAGTTCCCAGGGCAAGCAGACCACCCCTGCAACAATATAACAATGTAAAGAGATTTCTGTTAAGAGATGTGCTCAACTGTGACTGGGATAGTTTGCAAATGTTCCAGGAAGGACCACTGTGACCTTTGTGTAGGCTCCACTCCCCCCCCCATATCCCCCTTGAGGTTGACGTAACTGTACCCACTGTACCCACTCTGTGATCATTCTGTGATTGTATGGGAATTGTAATCTTGTGACTTGTGTGGGTTTTTCCTTTAAAAGTATCTATGTGAGCCGGGTGGTGGTGGCGCACGCCTTTAATCCCAGCACTCGGGAGGCAGAGGCAGGCGGATCTCTATGAGTTCGAGGCCAGCCTGGGCTACCAAGTGAGTTCCAGGAAAGGCGCAAAGCTACACAGAGAAACCCTGTCTCGAAAAACCAAAAAAAAAAAAAAAAAGTACCTATGTGACTATGGTGCGGTGCGACTCTTGCTCTTTGAGCAGAGTTTGCCTGACTGTATACAGCCATAATAAAAACCTCTTGCTATTGCATCAACTGGACTGGAGTCTGGGTTCTTGGGGCACCCACTCAGGACCCTAAACTTTGGGGTCCAACACTATCCAAATAAACTAAAATTCATTCATGTGATATAGTAGAGATGGCAAAACCCTGAAATGGTTACTGTAGAACAATTCGAAAGATAGAACATTTCAATTTAGAGGTGTGAAATGCTTGGTGAGTTTGAAGTCACTACATTCTATAAATTGGGAGAGCTGTTGCCAGTATGAGATAGTTAATTTATATCTTGCTGGAGTATCCTAAAGGTGGTGGAGGGGAGGGGCAGTGGCAGTTACTGCCTCATGACTGACTACCCCTGAGTATTCTGTAAATGGTTATTGTCTCCTAAAGAGATGGGGAAAGATGAGGCAGTTACTATAGAGGTGACGTTTCTTAACTGTCTTCTGTAGATCTCATTGGTTGGAGCAGGATCCTGATACGAGATTCGGGAATCTTTGGACACATGAAATCTAGCACGAAACAGATCAGACTGATGGCATTTTGTGAGCCCTATATACTTAGAGTCTGGGGGACAAGAACAGAGCCTGCTCTGCAGGGCTGCACCAGGAGCAGAGTGAATGAGCCAGGCTAGAGGAGGAGGCTCTAAAACATCCACAGAGTGGGGACGACCCTTTGTCCTTCAGTGATGTGACTGGCTTGTGTGGACAATTCCACATTCTGTCGGGAAACAGAGACCTACTACTGCATGATAGGAGGTCGTCTAGGGACCCTTGTTCTTGGCAGCAAAGTTGGGAGAGGAACTTGTGACTAGACCACCCAGAGGCCTCCCATCAAGGAAGCGCATGGCATCAAGTCTTTGTTTTGGACCTTGTGTGATAAGCTGATACAAAATACTGTCAAAAGCTAAATAGTGTATTTCAAACAGGGCCGATGAAAGTCAGTTACAGTGTGACCCATAGTTGGACCAGGAGCAGTTCTTCTTTCTTAGATCACTGGTAAGGTGATGGTCAGTAAAAATAGCCCTTCAGGGTTCTTTCTCTTTCTGCACAGTTGGCGATGTCACGGTCTTGTAGAACTCCGAGAGATAGCTGTTCTTTGCCTTGATTGCTATGACTTCCCTTTTGTCCTCATAGAAACCCCAACTGGAAAACCAACAGCAGGAGCTCAGTATTGTGTGGTTATGAAGTGCGGACAATAGATGTAAATCTTATCTCACCAAAACAGGCAGAACAGGAGACAATCCCCAGCTCTCTCCTCAGCCCCTGTTGATATGTTGGCATCTCAGCCCGTGGCTTCCCATATGCAGGCTGACTTAGCTTTAATTAGATAACTGTCCTTTACCCAGACACAGGCCCCAAACCTGCATTTCCTCAGAATGACCACATTCAGTTTCCATGCAATGGTGGACAGAATAGTAGGCATTAAAGACATAGAACTGGATTCTGCTGTCAGAACTGCTGGTAGCCATGAATAACAAGTTCCCTGATTTCTCTGGTGGTGAGAGCTCTCCTTTGCAAAAATAATCAAATTCTGCCTCCTCTCGGTGCTTATACCAGAAGTCTGGATCGAAGGCATCCTTAAAAATAAATAAATACACAAAGATGGCTCCTATTCACAAGAGTATGCACAAAAGGCTTCCTTCCAGGGGTAGGGTTTGCCCCAATTTTGAAGTACATAAACCTGGTTCATTAGTTTGTCTGCTTCCGGTGATGTGGGCCCTCCTCTCAGATTTCATTCTTGATGTCTTTGCCGCCTCTCACAGACATCCAGCCTTGGTTATCTCTATAATTGTTCTTCTCTCTATTGAAAAGGAGGGAGGAGGAAGGGGGAGGGCAATAGGAGAGGAGGGGAAATGGAGGCATGAAGGGGGAGGGAGATGAGATGAGGGGGAGGCATGAAGTGGGTGGGGAGAGGAATGGGGGCGAGGAAAAGGCATCATCTTATCTCTGGCTCAAGTTTCTCATTTTAGTTTCCACTGAATCACAGGGGGTGGGGAGGCTGTAATAAAACTCTGTAGGAGACTCATAGATGATGAATTAGACACCATTTAGACTAACGTCATAAAAGAGACTTCCTGTTTGCATGAGTTCAGTGGCACTGGCAGTCATTGTGAAAGACCAATTATCTTTCTTTCTGCACAATTACTGTTCCAGAACAATCCACTAAATAAGTCTGCCTCCTGGTGCCAAGTCCATCTTTAGTGTCTTTAGTCACTGGAGACTGAATTTCTGTGTTAGTACTTTAGAGTAGGTGTGTCTCAAGGGCCTTGGGCTTTTAAAAGTAACCATGGTTTGCTGTTGTTGTTGTTGTTGTTTGTTTGTTTGTTTGTTTGTTTTTGTCAGCTCTGTTTTGTTTGGAGACAGGGTCTTTCTAAGGATCTTTCCATGGAATGCAGACTGGCCTGGACTTTTGTGTTGCAGCCTCTGGAGTACTGGGATTACATGTGTAATGTGTGTGCCGTCATGCCTAGGCTAAATGAGCCCATCTTAATTACTAATCTTTTTCTCTTTCAGTCTAAGAGCAAGCTTAAAAACAGGGCACTTTATGCATAATTATATGGGAAAGAAATTCCTCAAGGGCCTATCCTTGATATGTTGTTGAGATTTAATGATGTGTTGATTTAATAGTAGCCTATTGTTATCACATCGAGATTATTAATTGGATGTCTTTAATTTGATAAGGCTTGTTGCGACTATTTTTTAATCATTTTAAAACAATAATGATTTAAGAAAATGACACAGTGAAATGATGCAATCGCAAGCGTCTTCATGACCTCTATCGAAAATAGAAAAATTAATCCTTGACCTCTAATTTATTATGAGATCTTTCTTTAAAGTTGAAAACTAAGTAAAAAGAGGTCAATCTTAACATTTAAGGGCAACCAAAAGTTCAGAAATGTAGACCATTATTCTAGCAGTACAACTTCCTGTGTTGAGCAGAACATCTAGTCGCTTGCCTACCTGTCCAGACTTTAAAAGGGGCTCACAGTCCAGGTGCATCATCAGTGTTAAACCCATCGATCCGTCTCCCCTGCTGTCAGCCAGCAGATTGGCAGATGAAAAATGCACACGTGTCTTCTCTTCAGAATTGTTCAGAATAATGTTTGTCAACAAAGAACTTAGCTGTCTCTGAGGCTCTGCCGAGTTTTGCTGCTGGTCTGCAATCTTGCCTCAGGAAGTCCCTATAGCTTCCTGCACTCTGCTCCCCCAGGCTTCTCACTGCAGAACATAAGACCACCATCACCAGGCACTACCAACCCGGTGGTACCCAGCAGGAGCCTGGCAGATGAACCTAGGGCGTGAATTCTGCCTCCTTTTATTATTATGTGCCTTTAAAAGCTGCTGTTTGACTTCTCTGGAGTTCTGGATTTCTCTAGAGAAATGAGAACAACAAAGACACACACACACATACACACACATACACACACACACATACATACACACACACACACACACACACACACACACACACACACACGCATGCATCATATGTTGTGTATAATGAATCCAATAAAATGGAGTATCTAGCACCTTGTCAGGCTCTGCATATGAGAGTTAAGATGATGTTATTCTTTGAAATTCTGACTATGACAAGCCTGAACAAGGAAAACTGAGCCTAATTATCTGGTATTATGAGCATGATCCTAACCTGCTGTGAAACAATCACCAAGGCATGAGATCCAGCAGACTTCATCCCCTCACTTATTAGAAAGTCTCCTTCCAAGTGCCCGGGAAGTACGAACAGCAAAGTCTGGACTTAGGGGTTCAGAAGTTAGCTTGGTTCCGATCGAACGATTCAGTGAGATTTATAAGGACCGGGAAAACAAATGAAGCCACACACAGTGCTTGCTTCCTTGATCTACAACTTTTTTATTATAATTGAGCCAATTATGTTGCTAGTAATAAAACAAACTAGGTTTCTTAGAAGCATGTTTAAGCTGTTTTTTTTTTTTCTAAACAGTACTACGGTTGATACAAGATCATGAGATGAGTGAAGTCTCAATAAAACAACCATATCAATTCAAGAACACTGTGACAAAAGATTTTCCTCATAGACCTTTTAACGTTCCTGCTTGGAAAGACAGGTTTACTTGGCAGAGCGAGCTGCCTGTTTTTCTCTTTGTAGTCCGTGTCATCATGCAGAGAAAGACACTGCAGAAACTGGAAAATGTTTTTCCATAAAACGTATTAAAGGGATGACACAGTAAGATAAAATACATTGACAGTTCTAGTGTATTCCAGATGACTTTTTTCCTTCTGTGTGTCCCTTGGGACAGAGGACTAAAATTCTAAGCCAAAAACTGAGAACATATGAACAGACAGAGAATGTTCATTCCACGGTGTCAGTGACCTGCCAGGAAACACAATTCAGATGCAGATATGTTATTCTAGCATATATGTTACAGGACAATTGCCAGAAACTTAGAAACATCTTTTTATAGGTGTGTGTGTACATGTGTATGTGCATATATGTGTGTGTATACATGTATAATACGTGTGTATGTATATGTGCGTGCACACATATTCTTTGATCTATCACTACATGGGTCTGGTGATCAAAACTCAGGCCCTCATATTTGTGCAATGAACACTTTATCCAATGAGGTCCCCCCCCCCCCCCACCTCCCCACCCTCCACCCGCGTGATGACTTTTTACTTAAACATTGTTCCAGAAAATCCAAGGTGGAAGCTTCACCGTCTGCATTGAAAACCGTAGAAATTTCACGCTCATGCTAGTAACTCTCATGCATACATTATTTGCCTCTTACATTTCATTATTTTATTTATTTTGAAAGGATCAATACAATCAATGGCCAGGAGTGCAGTGCTAGAATAGATTTTCTGCACTGATATTCACACCTAAAGCATTTGCAGTGGGACTCCTTGTTGTTATTTGAAGACATCACGCAAAGCCTAAACTCGAGGATTTTTCCTCGTTTAGGATTTTCTTGCCCATTCCATTTCCCGTGACTTACACCTCTATTCGTTTTCGGCTCAGGTCTAATATCCTACCCCTCCCCCATTACTATCTTTCTTCCCTCCCTAAAACTTCATAGACCATCATCATTGGACATAGTTTATGTGACTTGTTAATTACCTCTATTCCTCAAGGACAGCGAAAGCCGTGCGAAGGCAAGGCGTTTGGATGTTTCTGTGACCATCTTGTGCCCCATTTTGAAGTCATTTTCTCCTCCATCCTTAGCACCAGATCACCTAAACTGGGGGCCATGCCTCAAGCCAACCGTTTATTGTGAATAAGCTTTGCTGGAACTTTCCCTCAGAACCTGTGGAATAAATGTGGCCTAATTCCCAGGGCCTGAGTCCACCGGTTTGCCTCTTCTCTGTCTCAGGGATCAGTATCTGCTCCAGGAGGCACCCTCATACACAAACTCTGGGTATTAAAGTTTGTCTTATATACTTATATTTATTTATATATTTATATTTGTTGTATTTATACATACATGTGTGGTGTCTGTGGGTGAGTATATGTGCTATGTGTGGGTGGGTGGCCATGGAGACCAGAAGAAAGAATTGGATCTCCTGGACTTCCAGAGTTGGAGTGACAGGTAGTTGTGAGCCACCCACTGTGGATAGTAGGGACTGAACTCAGGCTTTGTCAAAAAGCAGCAAGAGCTCTTAACAGCTTAGCCCTATGTGGATGTGCTTTTCAGTAAATACTTTTTTTTTTAATTATGTGGAACATTTCTAGAAATGAGGTAGTTAGTTGCTTTCTTAAAGAATTGTTAACTAACATCATCAGGGAAACAGTAGGATGTTGTGGAATATTAATTTAAGATGTGTTGCATTTGTTTATGCTGTGGAATATTTGTTTAATGATGCAAAGATGTGTTACATTTGTTTGATTAAATAATATTAACCTGGGGTCAGAAGGCTGAGTCAGCAACTAAATGACAGGAAGTGGTAGGAAGGAAGCATGTGTAGCTAGGGTTCTTAAATGGGGGCTGAGCAGATGGACGTGTTGTTTTGGGGGAGACTCAAGCTAGGAGAGGTTAGCTACTTTCTATTCAGCCTCTCTGAACCAGCAGAATTTCACCTCAGCCTTTGAATCCTGAGTTCTATAGAGGGATAGGGAGCTAGATAAAGTTCCCTTTAGTAGCCATGATAGAGCTGGTGCCTGAGGGAACAGAATTCCCGCCTGGCTACAGACAGTGTGGCCAATCTGATACTGGTAGCCTCGGAGTTGCAGATTGGGACAGCAGTTGCTTCAGGGGCAGCTACTGAATTTAATGAAAAACAACAGTAAGAGATTTGCATTAAAACACACTGATGATGCCGGGCGGCGGTGGCGCACGCCTTTAATCCCAGCACTCGGGAGGCAGAGGCAGGCCGATCTCTGTGAGTTCGAGGCCAGCCTGGTCTCCAAAGCGAGTTCCAGGAAAGGCGCAAAGCTACACAGAGAAACTCTGTTTCGAAAAACCAAAACATAAAACAAAAACAAAAACAAAACCACTGATGACATGACTGCCGATCTATGATGACTGACTGAGGAGGGATCCCTCAAGAATCACACTGAGACACACTCATGTGACTACAGATCCGTGATAACTGTTGGGGGGGGGAGGGTGACCCCACATTGAAACATATTCGCATGACTGTAGCTCTGTGATGACTGGTGTGGGGAGTAATACCTGAAAACTGAGCAATAACTATAAAGTTCCAGAGCATACTTGGAGTAGGGGTCATACTTAGAAGATCCTCAATGTGCCATTCTAGATCTTTCCAACGAGCTGTAGTATATAAATAAAAGGTTACTGTGGGAGAAAATTTAGGACCAGCAAATGTTCAATTACTGTGGGAAAAAAGATAACTTTTTTTCATTTTTGTCCTTTTGGAAATATTTATGGTCATTTTTGTTAATAGAATTGACCTAATGCATTATAGAAAGGCTTTTACTAAATAAATGTTGCTTCATGAAGCCATTCATCTAAGGATGAGTTTAGCTTTGAGTGATGACGAAGTGAGAGGTTTATGATCTATGTTGCCTATAGATGACTGATGCTTTTGTTTGGGAGAAGTTGCAAACTTCTAAGAACGCAGGCAAATTGCTATTGTAGCAATGCATCATTTTGAAGTGCTAAAATCACCAGGAGGAACATTTAAGCCATGCCAACTTAAATACAAAGAGGGGAGCTGTTGAGATATAATTAAGTGGAAATTTGTATTCCTCAGTCCAAGCTAGAATTTATGTGTGATGATAAAGCTGTGAAGAGCTTTCAAGCATTGAGTACATCCTGAGTGTTAAGCCCATAAATCTAGCAGCCAAAAATCTTTATTCTTACTCAAACAGGGTAGAAGAAAGTCTTTATTATTTTTATAAAGTTTCTTTCTCATGAAGTTTCAAAAGAATTAACTCTCGAAAATTACTGGATGATTTTTTTTTCTCTCAATTAGAATAGCATGTATTTGATTTTCTGAAAAGTTCACTTACTTTTTTTTTCTCTCAAGAGTTATGCTGACACAGTCTAAATAAATCCCAGGTGAAAGAGCTAGTCATTTTTGTGGAGAAGAAATTACTTAATCTTCCCAAATCAAGTAGGTCTGTGATCTTAGGCAATGTATTTAGGTCAACAAAATAAATGACTTTGTGTGCAACATGCCTGTAATGCAAATTCCAGAGGGTTGCTTTCAGCAGTGAGATTCTTCTAGGAAATAAGCGAAGTAAATTATTTTTCATGGATTTACATCAATATAGCAATCAGTTCTAAGGACTTTTCAACAAAATGGCTCATTTCCCTCACAATAGTTCATGAAACCAAAAGTCCAAACTTTCTGCTGTTTTTGTCATGGTGATTTTGAATGTTTTATAGTCTTTTCCAAGTTTTGAACAAGAGTTGAAACCATTCAAATCAAGCTCTCATCTGAGAGACTAGACAGACACTTGAGGCTCTCTTGCTATTTCCAGCTCCCGTGGTGTAGATGTGAAGTGTCCCTCACAGGCTCATGGATGGGTGGCTTCATTGACAACTGGTGGGCTTTTGAAAAGTGGTGGATTCCAAAGACTCTGGTCTAATCAATGTATTAATCTGGATAGATTCATAAAACGATGGCATTATGGGAGGTAGGGAGCATTGCCTCGCAGAAGCACGATTCTAAGGTTGAGGAAGCAGCAGGAATCTATGAGACAGGTTCCAGACAAGAGGAATCTGCAAGGAGGAGGGAGTACAGATCTGTGGATTAATCAGAGTAACTCGAGACCTGTCTAAAGCAAGGCAGCAAATCGTGAGATAGACTATGAGAGACTCACTAGAGAAAGTCAGTGAAGGGTAAAAAGGAGGCTAGGGTGCTCTTGGACAACAGACACAGGAAAATGACGGGACTGAGATCTGCCTATAGAAGAATGGCTGTTCACATCTGTGTACATCCAACTGGACAACAAAAGCACCCAAATCAAATCACAACAAAAATCACAAGAATTTGGGAAGTGGGTTTTAGCAGTACCCTGTCAGATAGCTTAGCTTTTCCCGTGTGTTCTGATCAAGGTCATCAGATTTTTTTTTATGCCAGCTATGACAAAAATAAGAGAAAACAGCATCCAACTCATTGGGACCATATCATCTATAATGCCCAGTGTATAATAGAAGTGGGAAAATATTGCCAAATAAACAGAAATGTTTGATCTGCCATGAAGGAGAAAAGTTACATTTTTAAGAAGCAGGGAAGACATCTACTTAACCAACTTTGGACTTTAAAGACATGTTTTTAATTGTACAGGTATGGAATGGGCATCACACACAGAGGCCTTCTGCCAGATGTTCAAGTAAGGCTCTTCAAAGGGAAGGCACTTGTTTGCATTGTGAGACAAACCATCAACCCTACCATGAAGCACTCACTTGTAGCTAGAGTTTTCTCCAGTCCTGCCTGACCCACAGTCAGGACAAATCTCTCTCACCCGCCAGTCCCGCAGCTGCTCAGACCCAACCGAGTAAACACACAGAGACTTATATCACTTATAAACTGTATGGCCATGGCAGACTTCTTGCTATCTAGTTCTTATATCTTAAATTAGCTCATTTCTATTAATCTATAAGTTGCCATGTAGTTTGTGGCTTACCGGTAATTTTACATCTCGCTTCCTCTGTGTCTGGCTCAAGACTCCTGACTCAGCCTTCCTGTTCCCAGAATTCTCTTCTCTCCTTGTCCTGCCTATACTTCCTGCCTGGCTACTGGCCAATCAGTGTTTTATTTATTAACCAATCAGAGCAACACATTTAACATACAGAACATCCCACAGCACTCACTAGCTTGGAAGAATGATTGATAGAGTAGAGTTGTCTAGACTCCAGTGTCTGGCAGATATTTCATTATAAATAAACAGTGTGCCAGCCATCTGAAAGACAGAGTCAACAACAGGAGCCCAGTTTTGAGGGAAAACTGAAATGTTGGGACGTTTTACTTGCTACCATTAGCTTAAGTACTTAGCTTGAAAAATATTTTGATGAGCTCATTGGCGGCGTGCACTAAAATGATTTTTCTTTTGATGTTACATAGTGAGCTGCATCCACATTCAGAGAACAGCTCGGTGATCCAGTATTTCCTGAGTGGCTAGTTCATATATGCTACGAACATAGACAAAGGATGCACTCAAAATGGACCAGTGAGCTTTTGTGTAACAGCGCAGAAATACTTTGATGTACTTCCAGATTAATGACTACAAATAGCATCTAAGATGGCTACCTTTTTTTTTTTTTTCATGTTCCTGTTGATAGCAAAGGAGAGTAGCAATGACTTCTAAAAAGGTTACCAAGTATTCTGATCATTTCCAAATACATATTTGCTTGAACCTTCATTCTTTCCATCCCTGACAGACGAGGCGCAGAAGCAGATATAAAACCCAAACGTACATCTCAGCACATGCAGTGATGCATCACTAAGCATCACGTCCGCTTTCTTGGCCATAAAAAAACCACTTCCTGGCTTGGCTTTGATCCACAGTAAGCATGGGTCCTGTTAGGTTTGCTCTCTGCCTGTGCACAAGCCTCTATCTGCCTGTATCCATTTCCCCCTTGCAGCTCTTCCTTCCGGGTCCCAGCACTGTGACACCTTCCAGAACGCTTACTCATTATTTCAGAATGAATTCATGACAAATAAGAAGTCTCAGCAGGTGGTCGAAGTTAAACTCACTTAGTGCCACAGTTCACCCCCACCCGGTCTCCAGAACACAGGCTGCTGGATGGTCTTTCTTCATTCTCACTTGGCAGCAAATGTGGGGATGATAAGGGGTGAGACTCCCAGCCCTGGCTCTCTGCTCTCACTGGAGCTCCAGCCCCTTTCTCCTCACCAGCCAAATGGGTCTCATTAACAGCCTTACAAATCCTCTTCCCTGGGAAATGTGTTATTTCCTCTCTGAGCTTCACTTTTGTATTTTATGCTTCATTCCTCTTATTTGCTTCCCTTGCGAGGAAGTCGGGCAAATCATGGCCCTTTGTAGATCTTGATCCTGAGTGGGCAGCTGTCTTTCCAGCTGCTAACCCCAAGGTTGGGCCCCGTCTGAAGCAGTCACAAAATTTAGCGGGTGTAATGGTTATCTGTGAAGTGTAACAAACTAATGACAAAGCCAGCTAATGAAGCAGAGGCAAGTGTTTAAGACGATCTACATGGAAGATTTAGAGACTCACTCTTGTGTATATCTAGGAGAAATGTCTAGGAGATACTGCGGGTGTAGAAATTGCCAGAATGAACACACACACACACACACACACACACACACCACAGGCCAATAGCCAAGGAAGAGACCTCAGACTTTCTAAGACTGTCAGTTCACAAGACGAATATCCTAATCTCCAAAGATGAATATGCAAGGTTTTGTGGAACATACTATGAATCAAACCATCTATAGGTCATCAAGTGATTACTGTTGTATGATGCAGTAGAAAGATATTCTCACTTATCCCAAAATTTAAATGCATACTGCTAGTATGAAAAGAAAAGCCTGCAACACAGCAGTGAGTACAACACTAATGGATTACGTGAGGATGGAGAGAGAGGCAATTCAAATACAGACAGAGATGCGGAAGTAGACATGGCTGTAGATAAAGTTAATGTAGGACAGCTGCTTGGGATATTAAGATTTTGCTGTTAGCTGCTAGTGCTTTTAAAAACAGACATGATAAAAAAAATAAAGGAGTAAATAAGAGGGAAATGCCATCGCAGCATCGACCAGTAAAATGAATGCAATGTGTGTGCTGTAGCAATTTGCTGTAGTCACTACATTGTACAACGGGACTCTCCAAGTTATTCCCGTTACCAAACCGTAACCTGCTACATCACGTCCTACAACGACCCTGACTTCTAGACATTTGGCTATTTGCCAAGACACATTCCTCAAATTAAATGTTGCATAAGACAGTAAGCACAAGCTCATCGGACTACAAAGTGCTGTGACTAGGAGAAATTGGGTTTGGAGCACATGAAATTCTCTGTATCCTCCTGGGACTTTTTCTCCAGTTCAAATTTTATTAAGAAAGCAGCACTATTCTATCTTACATACTGCTTTGCAACTTGCGATGCTTCATCAAATGTACTCTGAAATATTTGCCCGTTTTAACATGTTGATTTTCACTGCTATCTGTACACACACAGAGTCATTCATTGTGCAGTAGAACAACACTCATTAAGGAAGTTCTCTGAATTTCACAGCGTCTGAGCAATACTGTGCCGAAGCATCTGGCATCAGCATTTTCTGGCAATGGCAATTTGAAGGGTATTCATTAAGATGTCAGCATTAGTGACTGACAGAGAAAATGGAAGCAAAATTATTTTTATATTTATAATCTATGTACTTCCTCTTTGGTACTTCTAATGGATATTTATGGCTATAATCAGAAAACCTATGGTAAGTGTCTTCTTTAGTCACATATAAATAACTTATTTTATGAAATGATAAACATTATTTTAGCAAAAATGGTTTTGTGTTGAAAAAGGAAACAGTATTGGATCAAATGTACTGAAAAAGAAATAGAAAAATCATTGCAAAAGGGTATTAACTCTGTCTGGGGCTTCTGATGTAATTCTTATTTTTCTTATTTTCATGTGGTACAAACAAGTACTGAACGACTGCCTGAGGGAGGTAGAAAATATTTTAATAAATATTATATGGAAAGCCTTAATTCAGGCTCACAAAAGGATTCACTAACATGATGACATGTTAGTCTGTAGGCATTTAAAAACCCCACAGAAATTAAAATGTTCCATACGTACATGCACATATGTATGTCCATGTCTTAGTTACTTTTCTGTTGCTGTGAAGAGATACCATACCAAGGCAACTAGTGAGAGCAAGCATTTCATTGGAGGTTTACGGTTTCAGAGGGTGAGTCCATGCCCATTGCAATGGGAACTACGGCTGCAGGCCGGCAGGCCTGGTGCTGGAGCAGCAGCTGAGAGCTCACATCTGATCCACAGGAGGAAGCGGAGGACAAACAAACTAGGAATGACCTGGCCTTTTGAAACTTCAAAGCCCTCCCCCAGGGACACACCTCCTAATCCCTCCTAAACAGTCCACCAATTGAGAATCAACTATTCAAATATTTGAGTCTATGGGGGTCATTCTCGTTCAGATCACCTCAGGGTGTATGTAAAAATATCTGAAGTTGGAGTCATAAAGATGAGGGACAGCGACAACAGAACACTTCGAAGTATAAACACCCCATAGAAATAAACTTCAAATACTATCATTAGGTCCGAATAGATATACAAGAAAATATTCAACGAAAGAGGGCAATGAAAACAAATTTAAAGGGACTAATAGTACCTAGGGCACACCCAGGACACACTGCCATAGGACAGTGTGCAATATGACCTGGATGTGCTGACACCTGATACCCAGTCTCCTTGGGGAGCCAAAGAAGAGAGAAAGACCTGATACAAATTCAAGAGCTAGTTAGACCAGAAATGACATAGAATTTGAGTCTCTACTGTGACTCGTGAATGCCAATGAGGACATTTGATGAGAGAAGTTCTATTTGGAGATGGATAGCCCGAATGGCCAAAATAGACTCCAGAGGTGAAAAGAGCTCCATGTTGCATTTGAAGCCAGCCACTCTAAAGGCTGGCCTTGGAAAGTCTCCACATGGATTTACCCAGATCTGAAACAGTTTTAGCTTCTGAAGAAGATTCTGATTGGTTTTCTCCACTGAACCATCATAACACTGATTTCCAAACTGAACGACACACCCTTCCTGCCTGCTCTGCGTCGTCCACCTCCTTATTTGGAAATTGGATATTTGAAGATGCAATGGCTGCAGTTTAAATCGGATAAAGCCACCAGGCATAGTGGTTGGTGCTGCGGGCCTTAATTGCAGAGGCAGGCAGATCTCTGTGAGTTCAAGGCCAGCCTGGTCTACATAATGAGTTTCAGAACAGCCAGGGTTACATAGTGGGGCCCTGTCTCAAAAACACCAAATTTAAAAAAAGAAAGAAAGAAAGAAAGAAAGAAAGAAAGAAAGAAAGAAAGAAA
>CABHPQ010166824.1:19138-38082 GCA_902168405.1 Peromyscus aztecus
GAAAGAAAGAAAGAAAGAAAGAAAGAAAGAAAGAAAGAAAGAAAGAAGCCATCGATTTCCTGGCATCCTTATAAGAAAAAGCTCTCATGAAAGTGGACTTGTGGAGGATGCCATGTGAAGATGGACGCAGGTGTGGAGTCCGTAGTGACAGACCAGAGAGTGCTAAGCACAACTGGTGACTTGCAAGTAGGTCGTCTAGAGCTGCAAGAGAGCACAGCCTGCCGACAGCTAAGACTCCAGCCTCCAGAACCACCGGAGAAGACCCTTCTGTTTGAAGCCACCTCGCTTGCAGTAGTGTGTTCGAGTCCCTGGAAAATTAAGATTGGCATCATTAGAGGCAGAGAAAAAAAAAAAAAGGAGAAATAGAGTTTCACCCATAGATTTCCTAAATGAACAACGTACACAAGAACTGGATTCACAGAAATTCAAGAAAGAATACTAGTAAGTGTTTTAATACACGTTTTCACCGCAGTTGTGGGGGGAAATTTTGTTAGAGGTAACAAGGGCCGAAAAGAGCAGAGCCTCCATGCTACCATCTGGTGGTCAAGAGACGGGAGGGCAAGCCAACTTGTTTCTCTGAGGTTCAGTGCAGAAATCCAGCTTGTGAGGCTTGGAATTGTGAAGAAAACTAAATGTTCAGCAAAATGGAAGGAAAAAGGCTACCCAAATCTTCCAGTGAGCCCAGTGCACAGATGGGCAGTACTGAGGACACTTGCAACTCCTCCAGTTAGCTGGAATGTAAGACTCAGGGAGCCCCCATGGAAAAGCTAGCCAGCCTATGCCCACCAGCTCCTCTCAAAACATAGTGAAATGACAGTCTTCACTAGCGTTCATGCAAACACACAAAACAAAACTAAATAAAAAGAAAGAACAGCAACAGCAAAACAATAACATTTAAAAAAAAAAAAAAGCACTAGCAGGTGCTGGAGAGATGGCTCCTTGGGTAAGCACTTGCTGCACAGGCAGGGGGGCCTGAGTTTGGATCCCAGCACCAAATCAAAATATAGCACGGTGGGCAGTAGAGTCCCTAGAATTACCGGAGTAGGTTAGCTGGTCACCTTGCTCCAGGATCAGTGACACCCAATCTCAAGTAAGTGGGTTAGAGAACAAGGGCAGGATACCCCTGCCCTCCTCTGGCCTCTGCATGCAGGTGAGGGTCTCCCCATCATTTGGATACCCTTCACATATACACCACACACACACACACACACACACACACACACACACACACACGGTGGGAGGGGTGTGTCAATACCCAGAAGCTAAGTATGTTGCTAAGAAATGAGATTATTTTTTGTAAGAGAAAGTGAGAGAACCTCAAAGATTACACTTAAAAACAAAGAAAAAGAAAAAGGTTTAAAAAATAAATAAATGAGACTAGAAAGGATCACCCAAGTTTAAATTTATGATGGGGGGGGAGGATCCAAGAGGATTTTTCTCCATCAATGCTCAGACCATCTGCAGTCTCGTCAGTTCTTCCTTGCATATTGTCATGAAGCGACATTTTTTTTTCAGTGACTCCTGAGTTTAACTAGGATTGCTTACATGCGCAAAGGTGAGAAGCTGCTTACTGGAACAAGTTTTCTACGTATGTTCTCTGTAATAAGATTTGTTTTTATTTATTTGCCTCTGAGGGAAGATGGCTCTGTGAAACTGAAGGAATCTACTTATGAGAAAGACTCGTGCCCCTAAGACATCTGTACTGTATGAAATTGAGATGAAATAAAATGTTTGAAAATCCAAGAGCGAGGCCTCCAGTGAAGCAATTTGGGGGCGGCAGGGACTTGCCTTGTGCTTCTTGTTATCTAAGTTAAGTATGTGTTGCAGGGATGTGGACTTTCTAGAAGCCAGAGGAGGGGACCTAGGCACTGAAATGCCTCCCAAGCCATCTTACAGTGATGTAGGGGGCAGATCTTAAAGGGTGGGACCTGTACACACACTGTTACATGGAAGTACACAGTTTGTGTTTAAAAAATAAAAATAGCTTGTTACTGTTAAACTATATGGCTTCAAAATATACCAACAAAGTATGAAATAAATACCCTGAAGAAAACCACAGAAGTTGTCTAATTATGTCTAAACATGTCTTGTAGGGTGTACTAGGTAAACAGTAATGAGATAAGTAAGCCCATGTTTAAATATGATACATTACTGGTTATAATTTTGTGTGCAAATGTGTACTCATGTGTAGGTACACATGTGTGTATAGGTCTGTGTGTACATATGGAAGCCAGACATCAACTTCAGGTGCCCTCCACCATGTGCCATACACCTTGGGTTTTGAGACAGGGCCTGCCACCGGCTTGAGGCTTTCTGATTTGGTTAGGCTGGCTGCCCAGTGAGTATCAAGGATTTACCTGGCTCTGCCTCCCCAGTACTGGGATTATGAGTACATACCGCCATGCCTGACTTTCTAGCAATAATTTTTAAACAATTTATAATTAGAAGTTATAATGCAGTCATATGATATGCAAGACTGAGGAGCCATACTTGGAAGAAAAGGGTTGAAAGGAGTCCTTTCCCCAATTACCAGAGCCCATGCTCTCTCAGTCGCTAATAGGCAGATCTCTGTGAGTTTGAAGCCAGGATTGTCTACATAGCAAATTCCAGGCCAGCCAGGGTTGCATATGAGACCTTGTCTTTAAAAGAAAAAAAAACATGACCAAGTGGTGGTGATGTATGCCTTTAATCTCAGCACTCGAGAGGCAGAGGCAGGCAGATCTCTGTGAGTTTGAGGCCAGCCTGGTCTACAAAGCAAGTTCCAGGACAGCCAGATCTGTTACACAGAGAAACCCTGTCTTGAGAAACAAAACAAAACAAAACAAAAATGTGTGTAAAATAATGAAGCTATATGGGCTGATTCAGCGGCTAACACCTGAGGCTTGCTATGTGGTATGCAAATACCTGTATGTTCTTCACAAGAACCCATTTTACAGATGAAAAGACTGAAATCAATAGTGTTGCTGATCTATACCTAAATGTTTTTGTACTATTTTTGTTCCCTTTGAAAGTCAGCCATTACCTGCCCCCATGTCTGATCCCTATCTCTTTCACAACCATTAAAATAGATTCTTAGAGACTACCCATACTCAAGGAGCCAAAAACTAAACCATTATCATATTGCATCTGAGTCCTCTAGTAGAACTTTCCCACTTTGCCACAACCCACACCCCTATGGCCCCCACTAGTACATTTGTTAAGTGCCCTGATTTATGACTTCCTTTGCTCTGGGGTAATGCAACCTTATATAACCACTCCCACAGTGGAATATAGCTTTGGGAGAACTTAAATCCACACTCCCAGGCCATGGCCTCTTGCATTTGGCTCAAGAACAAATTCTGCCATACTCCCTCGGATGTAAGAGCTGGGTTTGTGTTGACATTACCCATGGGCTTCTAAAATTATGCACAAAACTGTCCAGAGTAGAACACTGATCATTACAAGATATATTTCAGATGAAGTAATTCTTAAAATTCAGAATCTCAGTTTTTTGACTCAGTATACCTCAATTCCAAATTCAAAGTGTTCAAATCTCTAGCAGAAGTAGGAACCTGTGCAATGAGAGACCTTACTGGCCCCTTACTATAGTACTTAATATTAATTGTAAATGATATTTCTTAGTGGGGCAGTATTTCAGTATTTTTATCACCTGTGTGACAATTCAGAATTACCCAAGTATGAGCCCTGATCATTATCAATATTATCAGAAAAATATTAATTTGGAACAAGCAGCTAGAAAGAAACTGAGGTTTGATTTTACTCAATAAATAAACCCTCAGATATGTTGTGATCAAGGGCATGTAATGGCTGAATAGTCAGTTAATGATAGACAATGAACCATCTGTTCAGAAACACAGTCTTCTCCTACTAGCATGTTAAGTTGTAAAACATTGATATTTCCTATAATTTATTTTAATACATTCTCTATAAATCCCAGATTTTCCCAGAATATAATTTTAATTTCCTGAGAACATAGCAAATCTTAACTTATATATCACGGTACTCTATTTCTCATTCTGGAATCCATAAGTTTCACCTCCCGATCAAGCAAACGACTTAGACATATATGAGAAAGAAAAGCTATTTCTCCCATGTAACCAACAGGCACACTGTCATTACCCATTAGAGAAAGGTGATTCTTAGAAAGGTCATTGATTTGTTGCCATTGATTCACATTTAACTAAAGCAGAGGTGGAAAATGACTGTATTCTCGGGAATCACGCTCATCCATTTTTACATTTAGATCAGATTACTGAAAGTCGGAACCATGACTCACAGGAAGCAATTTATCTAAGGGCACAAACCTCCCTAAAGAGGGGAGCATCCATTTCACTTCTTCCAGTATTCTGACACCACCCACCAACAGGACTGAACAGTCCTGTAAACTTTTTTAAAGTGTTTTGTATTCTGGAAGTGTCTTCAGTCGAGGTGAAATAAAGGCCACTGTTCTACAAATACACAGTCACCAAGAAACCATGACTGACAGACACAGTAGGCATCAGAGATGGTGTTTTCTACCATACAGAGTTCAGATAGCGAGGCTCCAAACCCTAGATTAAAATGTCAGTCTGAAGACATCCTTGAGCAGGTTTTCCTCGTGGAATATTATCCCAAAGCTCCACACCATTAACCCATGCATGCTATTTCCAGGAATCATCTGAGTGTCATGGATTTGTCATTGTGAATGTTGTTTGGGAGCTGTCGTCACATGCTGTCACTGCAATTCAATCTTGCACTTCTCCGTCTCACCACATGGTGGCCAGGGAAGCCGAAAGCCCAACTTCAGATCTTCACCTCTCTCTCCTCTCCTCTAAATCCAGGCAACCAGTCTCACCCCCAGCTCTGTAGCAGACTACCTGATGTGGTCTCTCCTCACTCTCTGTCCCTATTCCCAGGGGCAGATCCTGGTGGGATACCCTGCTTTCCTCCACGCTGTGGACCCCCTCCCCTCTTCCCTTTTCTATCCCATTCCTAAGTGTCAGCTCCCATTACCTAGAAATACATTCCACTCAGAACACTCAGTGACCACACTTAATCAGGATCCCAGAAGAATTCCCTACTAGACAACACAGAGCCATCACACCCTCTTAAGAACCAGAGAGGGCAACAGAAACCAAGGAACAAAGTACCTACCCAACAAAGACAAGACCAGATATCAGCAACTAGAATTACAATCAGCCCAAACCCAGATGCCTAGGTGCCAACATAAAACCATAATCGATAACAGCCGGGACAATGTCACCACTAGAGCCCAGTAACCCTACTACAATAGGTCTGGAGAAATGTAATAGAGTCAAAGCACAAGACAAGGATGTTAAAATAACCTTTATGAATATGATAGAGGTCCTTAAAGAGGAAATTAGTAAATCCATTAAAGAAATCTAAGTAAACACAGATAAGCAGTGGAAGAAAGTGAATAAAAGAGTTCAAGACCTGAAAGTAGAAACAGAATCAATAAAGAAAACCTAAACAGAGGAAATCCGGAAATGAAAACTTTAGGAACTTGAACAGGAACCTCAGAGGCCAGTCTGACAACAGAATACAAGAGATAGAAGAGAGAATCTCAGGCATTGAAGATAAGATAGACGAATTGGATACCTTGATCAAAGAAGATGTTAAATCTAAAAAAAACCCAAGCACAAAACATCCTGGAAGTCTGGGACACTATGGAAAGACCAAATCTATGAAAAACAGTAGTAGAGAGGAAGAAGAAACCCAGGTCAAAGTCACAGAAAATATCTTCAACAAAATCATGAAAGAAAACTTCCCTAAACTAAAGAAAAAAGTGCAGATCAAGATACAAGAAACATACAGAGCACCAAATAGACTAGACCAGAAAAGAAATTCCCTACAGCACATAATAACCAAAACACTAAATGTACAGAGAAAAAAATTACAAAAAGCAGCAAAGGAAAAAGACTAAGCAACATATAATAGAAGCTAACTGAAGTTATAAACCAAATGGACCTAACAGATGTTTATAAAACATTTCACCCAAACACAAAAGAATATACCTTTTTTTTCAGAACCTCATGGAATGTTCCCCAAAACATCAACAACAAAATTGACCATATAAATGGACACAGAGTAAGTATCAAAAGATACAAGAAAAAATGCATCCTATCTGTCCACCACAAACTACAAGTAGATATCAATAAAAACAGAAACAACTGAATGCTTACAACTCATGGAAACTGAACAACTCACAAATGAATGAAAAATAGTTCAAGACAGAAATTAAGAAAAATTAAAAGCTTTCTAGAATTGAAGGAAAATAATAGCACAACTTATCCAAACATATGGGACACAATGAAGGCAGCTCTAAGAGACAAGTACACATAGCATTAAGTGCCTACCTAAAAAAAAAAAATTGGAGAGATTTCATACTAGTAACTCAACAGCACACCTGAAAGCTCTAGAAGAAAAGAAAAGAAAAAAGTTGCACACAAAAGGATTATAGGAAAGTCGTAATCGGACTCGGGGTTGAAATCAGTTAACTAGAAATGAACAATAAAAATAATCAATAAAACAATGAGTTGGTTCCCTGAGAAAAATCAATAAGATCACCAGACCCTTACCCAAATTAACTAAAAGGTGGAGAGAGAAGATCCAAATTGACAAAGTTAGAGATGAAAAGGGCAACACAACAGATACTGAGGCAATCCAGGGAATCGGAAGGACATACCTTAAAAACTTGTACTTCACCAAATTGGAAAAATCTAAAAGAAGTGGATAATTTTCTCAATATATACCATTTGCCAAAGTTAAATCAAGGTCAGATAAACAATTTAAACAGACTTATAATCCCTAGTGAAATGGAAGCAATCACTAAAATTCTCCCACCCCCACCCCCCACCCCCAAAAAAGCTCAGGTCCAGGTGGTTTTAGCACAGAATTCTACCATACTTTCAAAGAAGAGTTAATACCAGTACTCCTCAAATTACTCCACAAAATAGAAACAGAAGGAGCATCACCCAATTCAGTTTTTGAAACCACAACTACCTTGATGCCCAAACCACATAGGGCTCAATAAAGAAAGAGTATTACAGACCATTTCCCCTTATTAGCATAGGTGTAAAAATTCTCAATAAAATACTTGCAAACCAAATTCAAGAACATATCAAAAAGATCATCCATCATGATCAAGTAGGCGTCATCCAGGAAATGCAGAGATGATTCAACATATGTAAATTAATAAATGTGATTCACCATGTAAACAGACTGAAAGACAAAAACCACATAATTATCTCATTAGATGCATAAAAGGCCTTTGACAAAATCCAACATCCCTTTCTGATAAAAAGTCATAGGGAGATTATGGATACCAATGACATACCTCAATATGACAAAGGCAGTTTACAAACAAGCCCATAGCCAAAATCAACTTAAATGGACAGAAACTCAAAGCAATTCACTAAAACCAGGATCAAGACAAGGTTGTCCACTCTCTCCATATCTATTCAATACAGTACTTGAATGAACATAGACCCTTTGGCATATGTGAAGGCCTGACTTGGGTGACTGTATGTTCTACAGACTGCAGTCCTCTTTGGAAAGACACCTAGACACATCAGAAGCACAAAGTAGAGCCAGTGACCTTTGAGGATGTGGCTGTGAACTTCATCCCAGGAGAGAAGGCTTTGTTGGATTCTAGTCAAAAGAAGCTCTACAGGGTTATGAAGAAGGAAAGCTTTATGGACCTGGTCCCCACAGAACTCAAGTGGTTGAGGAAGACTATGGACATGAATGTTATGGTCAGTGTGGTAAAAACCAACCATGGCTCCAGAAAATATTGTTAATGAGGCCAAGCCTCCCTCCATAACAGTCTATGAAAGCAGTTTGTATAAAAGAAACATCATTGGTCATTCATCCTCGAATGTGTATCTCAGAGACCAAACTAGAGGGAAATGATCTGAATGTAAGGGACCTGTGGAGAAGGCTTTGAAACATCAGAGAAGGCTATCAGTCATTCTGAATCAGGTCAGGTATTTGAAATTCTTCTAGAGAGAAACCCTATGAAAATCAACAATGTTATGAGCATGTAGGAGCCACCCTTCTGGTCAGCATCATGAGAGAACTCAAGCTGGAGATAAACTCAATGAGAACGTCTACAGAAGATACACATATGGTCATATACATAAGTGAAGCCATTTGTGTGCAAGCAATGTGAAGAAGCCTTCATTGACTCCAGTTACCTTAACCATGAAAAAAAGCCTTATCTGGGAGAAATATCACACACTGTTTCTGTGAGCCGTCCTGTACCTTTTTATGTAGCAGCATGTTAAGGTGTGCTATGAAAGTGTGATAACAGGATCCCTGGGTCTTGTTTGTGAGCCACTCTAGGAAATTAGTGAGCTCCAGATTCAATTAGTTCAAAAAATAACATGGAAGGCCAATGAGGTGGCTCAACCAGAAAAGATGCTTACCACGAGCCCCAACAACCTAGTATGATCTCCAAGATCGACCATAAGATAGAAGGAGAGACCCAAGTCCTTCAAGTTATTCTCTAACCTCCACATGTTGCACTGTGACATGTCCCCCAATAAATACATGTAACTGAAAATGTAAAGAAAAGATGTAAGGTGGAGAAGGGATTGAGGAAAATGCCCAGTGTTGACATCGGGTAGCTATGCGAATGTGTATACATGTATGCACACACGTACACACACTCTTTTCTTTTCCAAAACAAGGTGCTCAGAAACTAGGTAGATTTAGTTAAAAGAGTTTAAGTTGGATTTCTGCTCACATTAAAAAAATAGAGACTATTAGAAGATTAACATCTGAGAACCCAAAACTTAAGTTTCTGAGAAGAAAACATAGGTAAACCCACAAGTTTACAAAAGAAGACCCACAGAGCCAACATGAAGGTCAATCACACACACTATTCTTTAGGGAAATGTTCTTAGCTGGAGTGTGAGAAAGACAGGATCTCTCTAACACTGTGTGTGGGAGTTTGGGCGTTTACATTCTGAAGGTGCCAGTGACGGCCGATAGCAAAGCTGTGCAGTATGTGTACTCTGACATCACTATTCAGTTCACATGACTGAACCTCTATCGATGTCTGAACATTTATGCACTGAGGAGAGTGGTAAAGTGGCCACAGCACTGCTTGAAAAATCAGAAACAAGAAGTAGAAAAGGAAAAGAAAGGAAATGAGATGATAGGGGAGAGAAAGGGAGGGGATGAGAGAGGAAGTGGAGAGGGGGAGAAGGGGACAAGGAGAAGATGGAAAACAACAGGTTGAAAAAAAACAAGTCAACAGTAATAAAGGAATATTCTCTCCTGTGGTGAAACAAATTCCATAAGAAACTAAAAGACACCTGTGCTGTGTGGCACCATTAGAAACACAGAGAAGCAGTATACATTGTCTCTTGTTACTGTGTGATACGAAGGTATAACCAGGTAGGATGTACATAGTTGCCCATGAAATAAGGTGTGGTGAGGAGGAAGATCAACCAGCTTGTCACACTCACTCACACGCATACTGGTTTATGTTTATCATATTTCATTATTGTATATTATATATGTGCATGTATATATGTACATACATATTAAAATATTTTCTATATATGTGTATGCATGTGTGGGGTGTGCATGTACATTCATGTGCATGTATGTTCATGTGCATGTGAAAGCCAGAGGACCACCTTTGTTGTCACCCACAGGAACTCTGTCCATCTCCTTTGAGACAAGTCTCTTCATGAATCTGAGCCTCATCAATTAGCTTAGACTGGCTGACAGTGAGCCCCAAGGATCCTCCTCCTGCCTTATAAGTATACACCACCTGCCTGGCCTTTTTATGGTCCCTGTGCTTGCAAAGCAGGGATGATACTAATGGTGCTGTGTCTCCATCCCTGAACAAGTATCTCCAGCCTTGGCCACAGCCTTTCCTGTTTGAAAGTCTTGATGGTGAGGACAGCTACCGCATTCTTTCTGTTCTCTCGCTGTCTTTGGAAAATACCGCACTTAAAGATAAACATGTAAAAGTCATCCAAAAGTAAAAAGTAATGAAAAATATCTACTTCTGGTTCTATCAAAAGGTGAGTCAGTGTAGGGCAAAGACTGATAAAATTCAGAACATAATTTAAGGAAGAACTTTGAGAGGTTTTTTTTTGGGGGGGGGGTTGCTTGTTTTTCCAACTCTAAAAAATTAGTCATATGGTTAAACAGATTAATTAAAATTTAATTTATTCTGGCATGCTCTTGTCAATTATTTTAATTAGTGTAGAAAATAATGGACTAAAGCGTTTTTAAAGTAGTAGAAAACTAGCCACTCTTTTGTTGAAGTGGTTCTCTTCTTTTGTCTATCATGACTTAATTTCTAACACATCTTTACTAAAAACTATGGCTCTGGGTTTATATTATGGCCAGTCTTTCACATTTCACATTGGGCAGAATACAATGGTCTGCAAGTCTCATGTGTGGACAGTATAGGAAAGTAATTTTGCTATTGGCTGAATGAATATTTATTTATTAATATTTCAATAGCCAATACATTGGTAATAAAGTATATTTTTAAAAATTGTTTTTTATGTGTCTGTGGATGTGTATATGCACAGCGGCATATGGGTGCCCATGTGGCATCCCTTGGAGCTAGAGTCACAAAAAATTGCTAGCACCTAATATGAGTGGCTGGGAACCAAACTGGGGTCCTCTGCAAGAGCAACACTCTTAGCTGCTGAGTGATCTCTCCAGCCCCACTAAAGGGTTATTAAAGACTACTATATCCACATAACCATTAGTTGGTAGCTGACTTTGGTTGTGATATGAGAGAACAGATGTGTGAGAAAATTTCATTTATTGCTCACAGCGGTCTTTGAGGAAGGCACTAAATCTCCACAAAGATTATTAAGTTTTCTACTTTATAGGAATCTGCAGTAAATTTTGTTCAGTTGCTTCCAGGTCTTCCAAAGTAGGGACAGAGGTTTCTTCCACAAGGAAGCCAGGGTTGCTTCATGAGACATGAGACATGCCTGACTGGACTATTCTTCTACTTGGTAGAGACTCTGGACTTCCAAAGGTTTTGGGCATAGATTATTCTACTTGATTGCTATGTATCAATAGTGGAAGAATGTGGTGGTTTGAATAAGAATGGTTCCCACAGGATCATATATTTGACTGTTTAAATCACCAAGGAGTGGTACAATTTGAAAGGATTAAAAGGATTAGGAGGTGTGGCTTTGGAGAAAGTGAGTCATTAGGGGTGGGTTTTGAGGTTTCAAAAGCCCATGCCAAGCCCAAGGTCTCTTTCTGCCTACAGATCAGGATGTAACTCTCAGGTAGTGCTCCAGCACCTGCCTGCATGTTGCCATGCTTCCTGCCATGATAATGGACTAAACCTCTGAAACTGTAGATAAGGCTCCAGCTAAATGTTCTCTTTCATAAGAGTTGCTGTGATCATGGTGTCTCTTCACAGCAATAGAACAATGACCAAGACAAAGAACATGGGGCTTTTCCATTTGAAAGAATCTTCACCCCTTTCTGCATTCTATTCTCTCTTCTCAACAAAAATAGAAAGACTGGGTACCCTTGCTTCTATTAGCTGTTGATTCCTAGGACTAGACTTCCCTATAAATGTGTATGTACTTGAGATCAGATCTTAGCGCATCAGTGAGTATCACAACCTCTCTCAAGCTCATTCTGATTCTCAAGGTGTTACTCAGTTAAATGACATTTGATTTGCTCATGCAATTTTCAAGTCTGTCTTATCAGAGAACTGCATTAGATCAGGAATTATTCTTGCTGCTCACACATTATATGAGATGCAAAGAAGTGTGTGAGTTCCTACTTTTCACACATGGTTCATCTAATAGAGTATCTTAGTTGGGGTTTCTATTAATTGAGGTGGCTTACATTTTCAGAGGTTTAGTCCATTATCATCACAGTGTGACATGATGGTGTGCAGGCAAACATGGTGCTAGAGAAGTAGCTGAGGGTCCTATATCTTCACTTGTAGGCAACAGGAAATGGCCTGACTCACTGGGTGTAGTTTGAACATAGGAGACCTCAAAGCCCAACCCCACAGTGACACACTTCCTCCAACAAGGCCACACCTTCTCCAACAATGCCACACCTCTTAATAGTGCTACTCCCTTTGGGGGCCATTTTCTTTCAAGCCACCACACAGAGAAAGAACAAATACATAAAACCATTTATTCTCTTTAGACAAAGTTGTTTTATATTTCCAAACAAGACTTTTGATGCAATTTCAAGGAAATTAAATGAAAACTTTGAAAAGCAAAAGTTAAGAATCTCTAGAAGCCCATGGGACAATTTTGCCATACAATGTAATTTTAACCATGCAGGACTAGGTTGGGCAGTGATGGAGGCTCTGTATTACCCAGCCTTAATGGAAGAGCTCAGATGATTTATTAGCATTATTAGGAGCTTTTGTTCCAGTAAAGAAGGAAACAAATGCTTGGCAGGTCAACAGAACTTTCTCATGTACCAGAGAAATTTGAAGACGAAATCAAAACAAAATAATGTGCAGTTTTGTTCCAAGTTGAGATTATCACCAAATTGTTTTACTTATTAAGTTCCTATCATCTGTGAGTCTGACAAGGTTATCATGAGATGAAAGTTTTATTATCTCTTTCTCTTGCTCAAATGTATCCAGAAGCTTTCCCATTTTCTTTAGTGTTCAAGTGAAAGCACATTGTAGCCTGACCACCACTTCAGTAATGACATTAATCCCCAAAATGGGTGATTTCTCACCCATTTCCCTACATGCTTTGTAGGGTTTCATCATTCCAAAGCTATCCTCAGCTTGATTTCCTTTGTATCCCTTCTAGTACATAATTAAGGACAACATTGGACCACTAGTCTTAGGTTCCTCCAGGTTTGGCTTTACAGTTTACAAAATGAAGTTGATATTTGTCTTTTCAATGTCATATTAAGTACCAATGAATCATTACACACAAAAGCTCTACAATAAAGCACATTTGAACCACAAGTGAAAATTACTACCTATCATTCACATGCTGGTGCAAGGCTTCTCAGTTTGGCAGGTTTTTCTTGCTCAGTTCTTGTCTACTGATAGACAATGACTAAGAAATTCTAGACCTCTTGAGATATAACAAACATTATACTAAGTACTTCAAATACTTCCATGCACTTAATCCTCATAACCATCATTGGAGTATGTTGTATTATGTATAGGGAGCAGATAAATCCCTAAGTGAGTAAAGTCCTGAATGAACACGTGTTGTTAACATAGGCACAGTCATTTCAAGGATCCTATAGCCTCAGACTCATGGAGAAAAAGGCAAAGTCTTCCCCCTGGGGTGATGCTCAGTGATAAATGGCAAAGCCTTCCTCAGGGGACCAAGTTGGAGAGTTGACAATGAGTACAGAAAATGTCCACCATAGCTTTTTCTCCCAGGATGTTCATGGCCTGAACTGCTCCCCTACAGGGACTGATCCTACTGAGATTAGCTAAACTTGCCTCCTTGGTCCAGCTGCACATCACAAGCCCTGCCTTCTTGTTTGTCTAAATGTACCATCCCAGCATCCTTGTCAATGATGTGCAATAATGCACCTCTTTGTTCAACTCTATATAATAAATAATATTCTGGGGTGCTGAAGATTCTCTTACTGAGAGTTCAGTTCAGCTGATGCCAGATTTCTGTCTGCGTGTCTGTCTGTCTCTATGAAGTTGGAATTCTTAGTGTCTCTGGTGGGGTACAGGCTGCAGCATGCTCCCTGACTGATCTCTCGAGTAACTGAGACCCACTCATTTTGAACAATTAGTCAACACTCTCTAGAGGTAGCTTCTTTAATATTCTGAGTTCCTGTGCACATATCAACATGTTGAAGAGACCTCTGTGCTATTTGTTGATTACAGCTCTGATCTCAACCACTAAGACATGTACCACCTGTACCCATCAACTGATGACTGAACCAAAGGAAGGTGTCACATATATACAATGGGACAGTTTTCCATCACAAAAAGAATAGATCCTGTCATTTGTGACAACATGAAGGGCACTAAAGACCACAACAAGGGAAACAGGCTAGAGACAGAAAAATCAAGTGGCATGATCCCACTCATGAAATTTAAAAAGTTAATCTGGTAAAAGTGGAGAACAGAATGGTGGTTAACATAGTTGGGAAGGTGGGAGTCGATATGGTGTTGATAGATGCAGTTGATAGGAGTGAGAAAGTTCTCTTGTGTGATGTCAGAGAAAAAAGGACTATAAGCAAGAAGAGTGTGCTGCATACTTCAGAGAGCAGAAAAAAAAGGATTTCCAATGGCTTCAGCACAAAGAAATGCTAAATGATAGAGGGGATAAGTTTGTTTACCTTAATTAGAAATTATGTGATGAGTACATTGCCGAAACACCCATAGCACCCACATATTGGAACCATTTTCTGTGTTTGTATGTGTCTATTTAAAATTTTAATTTAAAAGACAAAACCTAATCGTTTGAATAGAACTTCTCATTCATTTGTACATTTCTAGGGCCTAGAGCCAAGTATTGTGTTGTTCTCTGAAAACTATGCAGATAGACAATGATTTGGGAGAAAAATCTGTTTGCTTAGATGTTATGGTTTGAACATGAAGGATCTCCCTAAAACTCATGTGTGGAAAGCATGGTCCCTAGTGTAGAGGTGTTCAGAGAAGGAGTGATTGAATCACAAGGGCTCTGAATTCATGGATGGGTTAATCCATTGATGGATTCACATCTCAATGGGCTAATGGCAGGTGGGGGAAACTTTAGGAGGTAGGGCCCAGTGGGAGGAGCAAATGGCCTTTCAGAATATATTTAATCTCTGGCACCATTTTGTCTCCATGACTGTATTTCCAGGCCATCAAAAGGTAAGATGCTTTGTTTCAATCACACATTCCCCCACCAAAATCCTCTGACTCTTCATTGGCCAGATGCAAGAGAGCCAAGCCATTGGCTGAAGCCTAGGGAACCATGATCAAAACCAATTCTTCCTCCTTTAAGATGATTTTTCACAGTCATTTTGTCATGGCAATGTAAAGCTGATGGACACACTACAAAAACAAATTGTGGCATTTGAAAAAGGAACAAGAGAGGGTGCCAGACAACTTCATGCATGTGAGTAAATTTAGACTCTGTAATGGCCTTCAGAGGAGGGTATAGACCACATTTTAGAGATAGAAAATGTGTTCATGGAAAGGTTTTAAATATCACACAGACCATGAGCCCTGAGTAGGAAGCAACATTAGAACCATTTCTGACTTCTGTTACTTCCTCTTCCATACATTCTGAGACCATTTATACACTTCAGTAAGGCTGTATTCAAGATTTATTTATTTTACAATAAGAAGAGAGGGCTCAGGCTGGGGAAATGGCTCAGTAAGTAAAACACTTGCTCTGCAAGCATGAGGAACTGTGTTCAAATCCCAGAACCCACATAAAATCAGGATATAGTACCACATTGTTTCTATAATCCCAGTCTTCCCATACTGAGATGAGAGGAAAACTCGGAGGAATCTCTGGGACCCAGCAGGCCAGCTGGCGTGGGATGCACAGCAGTGAACAGCAAAGAAACTCTGTTTCAAGCAAGGTTTAAAGTAAGGGCTGATACCAAAGCTGTCCCCTGACCTCCATACACATGCTGTCACATGCACACAGGTGGGCCTGAACTCACACACAAGAACATTAATGCGCACACACACTCCATATACACTGAAGAGGAGGAGGAAGAAAGGAGGAGAAGTAGAAAGAAGAGGAGGAGGAGGAGGAGGGTAAAGAGTAAGAGAGAAAGAGAAGGACCATGTCTTCCAATCCAGAACTTCTCTGGTTAATGCCTGTTGTCATTTTTAATTGTGTTCTTTGAATGTTCAAAGTAAAACTTAGTCTTACCTGGGGGAAAATCATTCAAGCAAAACAACAAAGTGAATGGCTACTCACTTTGTAAGCAAGGAAGCAGCAAGTCACCAGATTTGAACACAGAGGCAGAGGAAGTGCAGAAACAGACAGAGTACAGACTCTGCCCAGTGAACAGGGTGCTTTGCCTGGACTTTCATCAGGGAGGGATCTTTACTCAAGCTTGGAGTTTCAGAAGCATTTCTGCTCTTGGCCTTAGGATTTTTAGACTGACCCTGCGTGAGTTTGGGGTTCAACAGGGTTCAGCAAAGGGTACCAGGTTCACAAACCACTGTAGGAGTCCATAGACCATCTTGGGAGCAATAAAGAAAGGTTCATTCAACTTTGTTGAAAAAGAAAAAACAGAAGTCAAAAATTATGAGTGCCAAAAGACTTGGAAACCAATGAATATTCTGTCAAATATTATGTTTGGTAAAATTTTGTTGTAAGGAGAAGAGATCAGATTAAGAGCTTGAATTTCGTTCAGCAGGAACAGTTTCAAGTGTCTCCATCCAAAAAAAGTGAGTATTAGGAACAAACCAAGGCTTTCTGAGTGTGAATTAGAGAGACCTACTGCTATGGGAGGTTAAATGTACTCAACTCTTTAAACTCTACAAGCTACCAACTACATGTTTCACTAACATTGAAACATATATGACCTTACTCATAAATACACGTTGTGATTTTATTAATGTTATTTTTCTGTAGTTGCTATTATTTATAATTTGACATATAAAATTGTATATATTTATTAGACATACAGTGATGTTTTAAAATGTGTGTACATTGTCAGCTAAACCAAAGTAATTAACATAAGCATTTTCTCATAATTCTTATCATCATTCACCTTCAAAGGTGAATTCATTCCTAAAAGCAGGTGAAGGAATGGAATATGTTTATCTAAGGGTTCAAATTTTAATTGGACCAGAAAAGTACAGTGAAGAGATGTGTCATACAGTACAGCTGCTGGTTTAATAATAATGTATGGTCTGCTTCCAAATTGCTGAAAACATTTTGAGTTTGTTCACAACCAAAGAACTACATTAATAATTATGCTATGTTCTTAAAAACATCCCTGTATGAGGAATATATTTGTTTAATTACATTTTGCAATGTAGTAAGTGTTAATCTTTAATATATTGTAAGAGGAAAACCATCAATTAAGTACAAAATAGTGCATTTATTTTTCTATCTAGTAAACAGAGAAAAGGAAACTTCTGGGTGAATGTTTGGATTTTATCATCTGCAGATTCTCCCTGCCTCATATTTTAAGTACAACACTGCCCCCTAGCCCTCATTCTGCATGGAAAAGATGTGTTTCCAAAGAACAAACCATTCCTCAATACATGAATTATGTTTCTTAATTAAATAAGAAGGTCAATGTTAATCCTGTCATCTTTTAATCTCAAATACTTCATTCTTTTTTAACTTTTAATTGGCTTTATCTTTTGATATTCTAAGTGGATATTAAGAACAGGATCATAGGAAAAGACATAAGGCTAGCACATTGCATTAAAATGTGATTGTGACATTGCATTTGAGGTGGAGAAATTGAGGGGTTCCTCTACCTGATTACACATGGGAAGGAGTCTCTTCTAGAATGCCTTAGGGAAGCTTCCTGCACCCCCTGCAGGGGTCCAAGCAGCACATGAGGGCATTAACTACCTGAAAACACCAAGCCCAGGCTCTGCAAAGAGAACAAAAGTATGACAGTCATGACATCTTGAATTTTGTTATTCCTACACACTCTAGGAAGCAGGGAAGACTGGGACGAGAGCTCAATAGGAAACATATTGGCATGGTTATGGACAGAGCCTGGGTCCTAGAAACACTTAACAAGCTAGGCTCAGCCACCCATCTCCAATAGGCCAATCAAGATACAAAATAATAGTGTAAATCAAGAAAAGGTGATTTATTCAGTGTGGGCACATTAAGAAAAACTAAGGTCCATTAACACTCCCCTCAAGCCCATCTTTGAAGTCATAACATAAGGTTTATGTTTAATAGAGGGGAAGAGGTATGCAGGAGCTGGGGGCCTGTGGTGGCCATGTGGGGGGTGGTGCTCAATATGGTGAAGACAGGCTGAGTGATGCTAGGGGGGGTCCAATTCATCTCATACTAAGCCAGGCATCACCCAGGGTTTTCTCTGCACTCAAGTTGGTGGGAATATCATTCATGGCAGTACTTTATTGCAAAGAGATCAGCCTGTTTTAAGCCAAAACTGACTGATTATAAGTCTGATTCTCATGGCTGGGTCTACTAATAGAGGTGGTATCTACTCTGAGTCCCTCTCAGCATCACCTGATGGACCTGGACACAGCTGTTCATTCCACTGGCCAGAGCACTAGAATGGGTCCTTTTTTTTTTTAAGCATATTTGTCAACATAGCTTTTAGAACCAGGAAATGTAAGATCGTAAGTGAAATCTTTATTGAGCAGAACAGTAGCAAAGCATGATCTGTGTCATTAAAAAAACAAATGAATACGAGGTGGGGGAGACTAAAATGGGGTCATTTTAAATAATCTGACAAAAATGTGATTGGACTGGAATGAGAAAAGATG
Source organism: Peromyscus aztecus (assembly GCA_902168405.1). Taxonomy (NCBI): domain Eukaryota; kingdom Metazoa; phylum Chordata; class Mammalia; order Rodentia; family Cricetidae; genus Peromyscus; species Peromyscus aztecus. The sequence goes on from CABHPQ010166824.1 coordinate 37,539, forward strand.
GTGAGGCAGAGAATGGGTTTGAAGAAATAATGGCTGAATGGTTCTCAATTTGAGTAAAATAATAAATGTCGATGAGGAGCTCAACAAACCCCCAGCAAGAAAGCATGAGCACAAAGCTGGGAGAGAACAGGCTGGAGAGGACTGGAGAGAGAACAGCAAAGACACATGTCCCACAGACACAGAAAGAAATGACAATAGCAACCAGAGATGCTGTCTTTAGAAGCTCCCGATTTTTATCTTAAAGCTGTAGTTCACCATCTCATCAGTGAAGACAAAAACCCATGTGAATGTTTCAATATGGGTTACAGTTCAAAAGTATTTGGGAAAAAAAAAGATTTGACAAAATCAAAGCACATAGCAAGGCTCTGTCCTACACACACACACACACACACACACACACACACACACACACACACACCTCAAAAATTCAATGGAGATTAATTCAAATAATCATAAGCAAGCTCGGGAGAGGAGAGAGAGACAGAGACAGAGAGAGAGAGAGAGAAAGAGAGAGAGAGAGAGAGAGAGAGAGAGAGAGAGAGAG
>CABHPQ010166825.1:0-36627 GCA_902168405.1 Peromyscus aztecus
TTGTTTGTTTGTTTGTTTGTTTGTTTGTTTGTTTTGAGAGAGGATCTCATTAAGTAGCCCTGAGTGACTTGAAACTCAATATGTAGTCCACACTGGCCTTAAACTCACAAAGATCCACTTACCTCAAGCTTTAAAGGTGTGTGCCACCATACCCAGTTTATGACTACCTAACCCCCAGTGGGACAGAATTAGGAAGTGGGGCCTCCTGAGAGGCCCTTAAGCCATGAGGATTGGGGTAGAGAGCAGCCCTCGGAAAAGGGACCACTGGGAGTTTGTCTGTCTCTCATGCGGCTGCTTCCTCCTTGTCCCCAGCTCAGCCTGTTTTACAAATGGTGAGAGAAAGGCCACCAGAGAGAAGCCTTATAGGTCTAATGTGACTCCAGCAGCCCACAGCATGGAGTGGGTCAAACAGCTTATATAACCTCAAGACAGGGGTTTGACCCAAGTCCTAGCACATCCTCATGCAAATCAAAGTCTGTGTTAACACCAGTCACATGACACTGTCACCTTTGCACGAGTCACAGCATTCCCTCTGCAGGGCCACCAGCAGAGCTACCTCAGTGGAAATGGCGGCAGGGCCATTTCACTGAGGGCTCTGAAGGCCGCAGTTGGAACCATCATGGCCAGGGCTGTGATTTCAGGAGCTGGAGTTATACTTCAGCAGCAAGCAGCTGCTGTGGGATAACGCTTCACTATAAAGATTTGTCCCTTGAATTGGTTTAATAAAATGCTGATCGGCCAGTAGCCAGGCGGGAAATATAGGCAGGGCAACCAAACTGAGAATGCTGGGAAGAGGAAGGGTGGAGTCAGGAGTCACCAGCCAGATGCAGAGGAAGCAAGGTGAGAATGTCGTACTGAGAAAAGGTACCAAGCCACGTGGCTAAACGTAGATAAGAATTATGGGTTAATTTAAGTTTAAGAGCTAGTTAGTAATAAGCCTGAGCCATCGGCCAAACATTTATAATTAAAATAAGCCTCTGTGTGGTAATTTGAGAAGCAACTGTCACAGATATTTGTGAGTTGCTGGTGGGACAGAAACCTCCAACTACAAGCAGCTGTCAATGTTGTGTAGCTTCCTTGAGGCCTTCATGGGGCAATCAAAGCAACCAGAGCTGGCATGGAGATAGTTCAACTGACTCTTGGAAGATAATCCTTCACTCAAGGCAACCAGAGAGCCAGGAAGTTAACAGTTATCAACTAGGGAGTCAAGTTGCCTTGTCTCTCAGTATCTTAGCTTATTTACAAGTAAAATGAATATTGGAAAGAGTTCTTACTGGTAAGGTCTTCTCAATAATATTAATAATGATTTTAACAGTGGGTTAAAAATGCTTACACCAGGGATAGTGGCACAAACACATAACCTCAGCACTTGGGAGCCTGAGGCAGAAGGATCATATGTTTGAGGCCAGCATGGACTACATAATGATATCAAATCAGTCTGGGCTACCTACAGAGTGAGACTGTCTCAGAAAACAAAACCATCACTAATGCTATCCACCACCACCACCACCACCACCACCATCACCACCATCACCACCACCATCACCATCACCACCATCACCACCACCATCACCACCAACATCATTCACCATCATCACCATCACCACTCACCACCACCATCACCACTCACCATTACCACCACCACCACAGTTGCTTTTCAGTGCTCACCACTTGCCCAGCACCCTAAGGAGGGGTAAATTGTTTACTCTGTCTCAGAGGTGCTGGCCTGTTCAGCTCCTGTCGGGTGCTGGCTTTTCCTCAGCTCGCAGATGTCTAATTACTCCCAAGGGGAAGCCTTTACATAGTTTCTCTCTGTGCAGGTACATAGGACAGGTTTCCCAGTTTCTTCCTTCTCTTTTGTGGACATCAGGCCTGTAAGTATCTATCTATCCACCCTTACAACCTTATTCAACCCTAACTACCCCTCAAAGGTTCCACTCCAGATATAGAACGGGTAAAGCTTCCACACAGGATTTGAGAGGGTAGTTAGTCCAAACACTCCCTGTGACTCAGAGACCGAGTCTATTCAACCAGGAAGCTCTCTTCCCAACATGGAAGCCATACAAAGAGGGTGAAGGCTAATCAAGCCAGCTGAGGACAGCCTTCCCTGCTCTCCAAGGAGCACCTGAGCACTGGGCACTATTTGGAACTGTCCTGATTAATTGTTGTTGTTGTTGTTTTGTTTGTTTGTTTGTTTGTTTGTTTGTGGGGCAACTTAACAGAAGCCAGGGTCATCTGGGAAGACGAACCGTAATTGAGAAAATGCCTCCATCAGATTGTCTGTAGGGCATTTTCTTTATTTAGTGATTTATGTGTTGGGTCCAGTTTATTGTGGGTGGTGCCACCCTTAGGAGGTAGTCCTGGGTGGCATAAGAAAGCAGGCTGAGCAAGCCAGGAGAGGGAGCAAGCCAGTAAGCAGTGTTCCTCCATGGCCTCTGCTTGAGTTCCTGTCCTGGCTCCCTCGATGGACTGTGACTCAGGATGTGTAAACCAAATAAACCCTTTCCTTCTTGATCTCAAATTGCTTTTGATCATGGTCTTTATTACGGCAATAGAAACCTAACTAGAACAGACCTCTGAGGCTACCATATGCCATGCGGTGAGAGACATCTCTAAAACTTGCCATACAGCATGTACACACACACACACACACACACACACACACACACACACACACACACACAGGTTCCCTTAACCATGGCTGTTTCACATGTCTCCACAAATGACAGTTTATGCCTCCTGGCCCCTTCCAAAACCTGGCTGGCCCTCACCTTCTTCAGGCTTTTGTAGAGACGGGTCTGTTCTGATAATACCCGATCCAGCGCCTCAGCCCGCTCTCTTAACTCTTGTGCAAGCTCCGCTGGCGTTCCAGCCTCCAGTTTCTTCCAATCGTCATAGAGAGAATATATGTCATGGGCAAGAAAGAAGGCAGCAAATAGACCATTCTTCAGGAGAGCATTTTTGGTCATTGCCAGGGCTGTGCCCCCAAACGCCTTTTGCACCTGCCTACTGGTTTGGGTTGAGACTTGGCCAGCACTCATGAGCTTCTTGGCAGCTGAAGCGACATGGGGGTGTGTTTTGGTTAGCTGGAGGGCTCGGATGTGATTGTTGATGGTTTCCCAGGCGGTCCCACATTTGGAGACAACCTCACCAGTGGTCGTGACATAGGCCATCTTCTTTCCCCTGACTTCCTCAAGCTCTTGGTCACTGGTAGGCATGATTCTGTTGGCCTCAGCTAGGGCTCTTTTGTTTCGAGAGTTTTCCTTCACATGGGTTAGGATATTGGTGACCCCAGCAATCGCCCCTAAACCTGCCCCAGCAGCAGCGAGCATCAGGCTTCCACCTGCAGTTACTGGAGCAAGGGCCAAACCCGCGAGACTCATGATCCCAGAGAAGGCCGATGCAGAGTTAGACACCACTTTGGTCTCGGTGGCTTTTTGGTGGCTTTTGTCAATGCTGTCTGCGATGGCATAGAGTTTTCTGATGCCCTTTTTCACATCCTTTTTCAAGCTAGGGAACTGTTTTAAAAACGTACGTTCTTCATCTGTCAGGACATCATCTTCAACCTCCACTTCTCCCTCATCAGTCGAGTCTCCACTCAGAGGACCACCATCCTCATCACTGTGGGTGAGGGAAAAAAGACTTGGCTTCAGCATCCCAGAGGAAGAAGCCCAGGTGGCCTCCCAGGTGGCCTTTACTCCTAACTTTGAACCCTTCCCACATCTCCCTAAAAAGCTCCTGTGGGGGAGCTGGAGGGATGGCTCAATGGTTAAGGACACTGGCTGCTCTTCTAGAGGTCCTGGGTTCAAATCCCAGCAACCACATGGTGGCTCACAACCATCTCATAATGAGACCTAGCGCCCTCTCCTGGCCTGCAGGCAAACATGCAGACAGAACATTGTATATATAATAATAATAATAATAATAATAATAATAATAATAATAAAAAAACCCTGTGGGCCACTGAGGGCGACCTTTGTGGGAAGTGACAGTATAATGAGAAGAATCACAGAAGAGGGACAGCCGGGCAGAACACTGGGGGTGACCTCGGCCCTGTTCAAAGACATGAAGAAGACAGAACAGCCCTGAGGGACATTCCCAGCCCTTCTCCGAAAAACTGGAGTGCTGTCCTGGAGGAGGGAATGACACTGTCCTGACCAAGAAAAGGGCACAGAAGACAAAGAGGGAGGGAGGGGGCCAGGGGAAAGGAGGAGAAAGAGGAGGGAGGTGAGGAGGAGGAAGAGGAGAAAGAGACCATTCTGTGTAACACAGCTGCACTCTGACCGTGTTGACTTTGGCTACAGCAGCTGGGCCTTCACGTCTGCGCCACACTCTGAGAGGCCTGAGATGGATGGTAACTAGTTTCTACACATCCTCCTTGGCCACCTCACTTGGTCCCTCAGCAGGTGGGATGGATCTTCAAGGAAGTCCTTTCTTCCTTCATGCCCAACATGGTGCATCTGACTAAATTTTTACTTAACCCTCCAAAATTTTTTTTAATATTTATTTGCTATGTATACAGTATTCCTTCTGCATGCCTGCACTCCAGAAGAAGGCATCAGATCTTATTATAGATGGTTGTGAGCCACCATGTAGTTGCTGGGAATTGGACTCAGTACCTTTGAAAGAATAGTCAGTGCTCTTAACCTCTGAGCCATCTCTCCAGCCCCAACCCTCCAAAATTTTACAGTCACCCTCATGGAGTATTTTCACCTTAAGGAAAACATACTTCCTTGGCACTATGAAGACTTTTGAAAAGAGAAGCCCCCTTTCCCGCAGAGAGATCCTGGAGTGGCGTGTTAGTTTGTATACACTCTCTCTCTCTCTCTCTCTCTCTCTCTCTCTCTCTCTCTCTCTCTCTCCCTGTCTTTGGATCGGGATCCAAAACTCTCAGCTACTACCCCAGCACCACGGGTGCCAACCCTGTTCCCCACCATGATGGTATGAACTAACCTTTGAAACTGTAAGCAAGCCCCCAATTGAATGCTTTCCTTTTTAAGAGTTGTCTTGGTCATGATGTCTCTTCACAGCAATAGGACAATGACCAAGACAAGTGGTTATTCTTGATTGAAAGGACACATGCTGTCCTCAATAGAACCAGCCCTTCCCAAGAAACCCACCCTGGGTTACCTTTGCAAGCCAACATCAGCCTCATATTCCTTCCCCATCGGATGGTTCATCATTCGCATTAGCACCAAAGCTGTGTCCTTATGGGTCAAGTTGTCTTCTAATTGGAAATATAGAAAGCAATTTTACTGCTAATATCATAAAACACTATAAAATTCAAGTGTAGAAGGATTTTAGATTATGCAGAATTGAAATCATACCAAACCATGGTTTATACTAACTATAATATCAGCAAACTACTGTTTTTAAAATTTTAATTAAGGTATAACCTATATGTAGCTGCATACCCAGTGTAGCACTCAGTGTTAAGTATTTACATTGGAAGGCAGCAGAATCTGTCACCCCAAAATATGCTCCTTTGGCATCGGGATAATTCTTAACACAAGGTAATTGAGAACCAGAGAGTCGTTTCCCCTTAAGATCCTGATGGACTGCAGAGACCCAGGATGGTACCAAGCCCTCTGCAGAGCACGTTACACTGAGTGATTAATAGGTAGGTAGCATATCAGAAACACTGGATAGAGAATTGAGTCATGTCACGGGTGGGGCGACTCAGAACATTGTACAGTTTAAAACTTAGGAATGACTTCTCGCACTTTCCATTTAATATTCTTAGATTGCAGTAACTGAAACCTTTGAAAGCAGGATAGAGTTACTGTCCCCAACATTGTCACAGTCAAGACTCACCCCTTCCTCTCAGCACTACCTCCCCCAGAGGTCACCACACTCTGACTTCTAGAACCATTGATAAATTGGCTTATTCATTTTTTTGTTTTGTTTTTTCGAGACATGGTTTCTTTTTGTGGCTTTGGAGCCTGTCAGGAAACTCACTTTGTAGACCAGGCGGGCCTCGAACTCACAGAGATTCACCTGCCCCTGCCTCCAGAGAGCTAGGATTAAAGGCCTGTGCCACCACCACCTGGCCGGCTTATTCATTTTTTATGTGTATGTGAGTGCATATGTGTGCATGTGTGTTCTGTGGGTGCACATGTGTCTGCACGTGCATCTGCATGTGGAGGTCAGAGGACAACCTCAGGAGTCATTCCCCAGGTGCTATTATTGGTTTTTTTGCTCTGTTTTGTTTTGTTTGTTTGTTTTTTAGCTTTTTACTTTATGTGTATTGGTGTTTTGCCTGCATGTATATCTGTGTGAGGGCTTCAGATCCCTAGAACTGGAGTTACAGACAGCTGTGAGCTGCCATGTGGATGCTGGGAACTGAACCCGGGTCCTCTGGAAGAGCAGCCATCTCTCCAGTCTGCTATTATTGCTTTTGAGGCAGTGTCTATCCCAGGCCTGTAGCTCTCCCAGTTGCATTGGGCTGGCTGCCCGGTGAGCCAGGATCATCCTGTCTCCCCCTCTCCTTTCTGTGTAGCATGCTGCCATGCCCAGCTTTTCTTTTTTCTTTTCTTTTCTTTCTTTTTTTTTTTAAGCTGGGCTCTGGAGACTAGAACCCCATGTTTGCATGATAAGCCCTGTGTGGACTGAAGTACCACCCCACCCACTTGACTTCTGTCATTCACTAGGACCTCTGCAGAATCCACCATGTTGTCAACGATATCTAAAGTTTTAAAAATCACTATGGCTATGTAGCATTTAATGACACAAATACATTGCAAGGGGTTTCTCTGTTTTATTGATTGATGTGTTGGGGTTGTTTCTTATTGGCTACTGAGAACAAATGATAATAATGATTAAAAGTTCATTTTCAGGGGTTGGGGATTTAGCTCAGTGGTAGAGTGCTTGCCTAGCAAATGCAAGGCCCTGGGTTCAGTCCTCAGCTCCAGAAAAAAATAAAAAAATTAAAATTAAAATTTTAAAAAAAGTTCATTTTCACAGAGCAACACAACACTGATAAGGATTTTGTACAAATTGTATTTCCAAGGACATATTAACCTTATGTTTGATTTTGTAATATATTTTTAGTAGAGAAGTCATCCTTCTGGGCTGAGCTCCAACACATCAAACAAAAGCCTAAGCTGGGGTGGCCCATGCTGATGTTCCAGACCAAAGGGACACCAAAGGGTGTCTGTCACCCTCAGAGAAGTCAGGAGAGAGCTAGCACCCCATTGCCTGCAGACCAGTTTCAGCAAAAGTTCTCTCTGCCTAATCCTCACCAAAATTAACTAATTAATTGATATATGTATATATAAATATATATGTATATATTAATCTATACATATATGTGGATAATTAGTGTGTGTATATATTAATTACATACACATATAAATATATATGAGTACAGTTACTCATGAATACAAGTTCATTAACTTGCGGTCACGTGAGGTCCCTGCTGCAGCAGGGCAGTAACCTTGACCTGACCACTGCTCCATGCTGTTCCCCCTCGCTCCACCCTTCCAGGTCTGTGGACCCAGCCTGCCCACTCAGTTCACCGGAATACTCGCTCCATTGTGAAGCATTACTCAGTTTTAGGAGTGAAAATGAGGTCAATTGATTCCTTAAAATTAAATACATTTGGATTTTTTTTTATTTTGTCTTGTTTTGGTTTTTGGTTTTTTCGAGACAGGGTTTCTCTGCGTAGTTTTGATTTTTATCCTACAGATTTTTACATTGATTACTTAATTTTGTGAGCGTGGGGTCAGGAGACACCTTCATGCCACTGTGTTCTTTTGATGGGTGGGGACAACTTATAGGAACTGACTCTCCCCTTCCCCTTCTGGGTCCTGGGGATCAAAGTCAGGTCATCAGGCTTGGTGGCAGACACCTTCATCTGCTGGGCCGTCTTACCATCTCCAGGATATGGCCCTGTCGTGGCAAGAAATATATTTATTGTCTTCTTCCCTGTTCTAGGCATAGCTAAGACCCTTGGCATTCCCACGTGACAGGGCCCTAGAGATGAAAAGACATAGCACTCCTTTCAACCATGGAGCTTCTGGAATGAGGTGACTGTGGAAAGCCCCTAAGGACTGGGAAGTGGTTGCCAAGACAAACAACTGTGATTAGGTTTCCAAGAGGGGACAGGGGCTGGAGATCTGCTCAGCCACATGGTGGACAATGACTTAACCACTCACCCATCCATACTGCAGCCTCTGTAAAACTCAAAAGGACCCTCAGGAGAGCCCAGGAAATCCCAAGACCCCAGGAACTCTGTGTCAGTCACCCTTGCCACTGTCGGAGACCAGATATCAGATCCAAGGTCTCCAGAGCCCTAGTCTGCAAGGATGTTAGGAGCTCAATGGCAGAGGGGGCACGGGCCAGTGTGGTGATTGGGGGGGCACGGGCCAGTGTGGTGATTGGGGGGGCACAGGCCAGTGTGGGGATAAAGGGTGGGGTGGGAGGCACGGGCCAGTGTGGGGATGAAGGTGGAGGGGGCACGGGCCAGTGTGATGATTGGGGGCGGGGCACGGGCCAGTGTGGGGATAAAGAGCAGGGTGGGGGGCATGGACCAGTGTGGGGATGATAATTTTTTAGGTTGTGGAGAAGAAACAGAAGGAGTCACAGGAAGAATGGCCTTGTTCTTGGAGCAAATGGGTGGCAGCTTGGGCCAGATTATGGAAACTCTTAGATTTCCCCAGGGGACATGAGGTGTGAGATCCAAGAGCAATGTCAAGCCTGAGGTGTGGACAACTAACTGTTCAGCTGACCCCTGCACTGAGCAAAGGCTGATGGGTGTTTATGTGTTGTGGGGTGTGAGGGAGGCTGGCCGCTGGTTGAGCTCAAGAGGCCGTTAGCCGTCCCACTGGTATGAAGTAGGCAGGGGGTGAGTGAGTGTCCAGCCAGAGTGGAGGAGGGAACAGCTAAAGGTGAGAAAGGCAGAGGACAAGTGGAAACTGAGGCACCCAGTGTCACAGCTCAGGAGGAGGAGAAAGCAGAGATGAGGAGCATGGCTGAGGAGAACGTTCAAGTATACTTGACAGGTCTCTGTACCCCGCCCCTGCACCCCCCCACACACAAACACACAGACATACACACAGACACACACATACACACACAGAGACACACACAAACACCCACACAGACATACACACACACAAACACACACACATACAAACACACACACAGACATACACACACACAGACACACAAACAGACACATACACACACACACACATACACACACAGTTTTTGGTTGAACCTGGACCTCTCACATTCTAGCCATCACTCTGCTACTGAAGTCACCCCAGCCCTCTGAGTATTTTTCAGTATCCAGCCTGATTACTCCACCTTTGACCCATAATGACCTTCCTCTGCCCCGAGTTGACTGGAGGACCAGAACGTACCTTGGCAGATTCTGCTGTGGCGATGTCTGGAAGGACGGCCCTGCTCTCCTTCACAGTCCAAGTGGCTGGGGTGCTCAGCAGGGAAGAGATCTGTCTGTCCTCCCTGCAGAAGACAGACACTTTCAGCAATGTGAGCACAGTCCAGAGAGGTGGAATCAGAGACCTGTTATTTTCCCGGAAACTAGCTTGCTGATGGAAGTGTCTCTGTCTGGGGAACAGCTAGCTACAGCAATCCTTGTTAAGGATCCATCATCTCTGAACTTTTCATAATAATTACACACAGGGTAAGAAACAAACCAAACTCAATTCAAAGGAAAGAACTCTGAGTAAATAAGAACGCAAAGCCATGTGCCCTTGCAAGTGGCACATCTGAACCAGTGAGGTTCCCGGTGGTTTGTCATATGTAAGGGTGGCTTGTCATATGTAAAGAGCGGAGCCTGAGACCACCCAACTGGCTAGGTCCTAGCTACCTGTGCGAGCCCTGCTAGCCCACATCAGCTTTTTCCTCAGCCAGTGCCTGGCCACTTGTTCCGTTGGTCTCCTTGTCCATTAGGGTCCCCAAAGCAGCCCTCACCTGCCCGCTGTCCCTCAGAAAGAGGATGAGCCCGGGCTCAACCCTCACCTCACCAAGAGCCCTCCAGTCAGTCTAGCAGGACTGGGCTGAAGAACCTATTTTTATTCACCAGCTGGGCCAATCCGGAGTGTGGGTGGCTCATGGAGGCGGGAGCAGGATTATGAAACTGAACACATCTTAATTTCAACGGGTGCTGTAGAGTCAGCCCAATGCAGAGTCCATTTCCCAGAAAATGGGCCTTGCTGAGAAGCGGCCCTGCTCTGACATCTCTTACGCTCCTCCCACGTGCACAGTGAGGTGGAGGGGCAGAGGACCACTTGCGGCATGGCTCAGGGTAAGGGTGCTTGTACGTGCCAGATCCTGAACTCCACCCCCAGCACTGCCACAGAGGCCCTATCATCTCTCCTTCCCAGCTGTGTGCCAGGCTCCTTACTGAGTGGCCACTGCTGTCCCGGGACCTGGAGGTCCACAGGGCATCTGCAGTACTGCAGTGGGTTCGCCTGCCCTTGACCTCGATTCTCCATCTATGAGGCGCACATCAGACTAGTGTTGACGGCTTTAAACCACTGTGAGACGCCCCTGAGCATGCGCTGTGTCACCCAGCAGGCAGCCCAAAACATGATAGGTTCGCAGCAGCTGTACTCACGGTGTCCAGTTCCCCCACCCCTCCCCCGCCCGTCCCAGGCTGCCTTCCATTGTGTGTGCGTGGGAGGGGGCTGAGGGGGGGTCTCTGCAAATGCCATAGCCAGTCAGCAGAGAAAGATCCACGTTGAGGCAAGAAGGAAACCCAGTTCAACACAACTTAGTTAGCCAGTGTTTGTTCCAACTTCTAGACTCTGATGCCAAGCAGTTTATTTCTGACATAGCTCAACAGCACAGCACAACTTTGGAAACAAGGTTCCTCGCGACACTTACCAGAGCAAAGGTGACATCAAAACTCCTCCCCAACACACATGCCTTTTGCAAAGTATCTGTGACCTCTTCCACAAAAATGGGTTCTAAGACTCCGGAATAAACATACTAGTCTGGGGGATGTGGGTGAGGAGATGGCAAAGGTCGCCAGGTTATTAACTACATCCAATCCACGGCAGAAACAGGTAGAACCACCTTCTGTTGAGAAAAGGCTGCGTGTGTGACGTCCTTGGTTTCTCTAGTGCTTATCTGTGAACGCAAGGACCTCATGCCCTGTACACTATTGCATCTGATTCAGATGTGACATCCTTGTCACAACCTCACTAGGAAGACAGCATTAGGACTAATAACTCACACCTGAAATCCTTAGATACAAAGTGCTTTAAAGATAAAAACTGGGTAGAAGGCTCAGTTGGGAAAGCTGAGCATGCAATTGCCATGCAGATATGACGACCTGCGTTTGGTCCTCAGCACACACAGTAAAAAGCCACCATGCCTCGCCCCTGTACATGTATGTGTGTACATGCCTCATACATGAATACTTATACACAATTAGCCCATGCATTTGGTGGGAAAACCTGACCTGAGCCTCAGGGAGGAGACATGATACAGATGTCCTGAGCACTCCACGGTCACCTACCCTCTGCACTTAGACTAACTGTGAGTCCTGAGTTAACCACCATCCACTGCAGGGAGAAACTTCCCTGAGAGACACAGAGTATCAAATTGCCCTCTAAATCTATCCTTATCTTTATCAGCTTATGCTACAGTGGTTCATATACACATGCTACAGTCTGTCAGCCACATCTGGGACTTCCACAGCTGTGGATCAACCAACCACAAATAACAATATTGGATTGGCAGAGAGATGCATTCTCATAATCCCGGCACGCAGAAGGCTGAGCCCAGAGGATGAGGAGGTTCAAGCCAGCCAGGCTCCACAACATCACACTGTCTGGAACCATTACTTCTCCTTTTGGCTTGGGAAAGTACTGCACTACTATTGAACACATACAGATGTTTCCTGTTACCATAAATTGCTACCTATTTGCATATCATTTATATTGTATTAAGTGCTGTAAGTCACAGGAGGGCAGGATCAGGACCATACAGGAGCACTTGCAGAGGCTTTCTACAAATACATGCCACGTTATCTGAGAGACCTGAGCATCCCCAGGGTTTAATGTCTGAAAGGACCCTGGAGTCCTTCCCCATGAGTATCATGAGTTCAACATGAACACACATATGTACACATGGCTGTCAACACACCTACCACAGGGGAATGGGCCCAGTGAGCATTCTGACCCTGCAACTCTCCAATTCCAGGAAACAATTATGTTTTCCTGGCCTCCGTTTCTAAGGATGCTTTGTGATGAAGTTGTCTGAGATTGCCCTGTGCCAAATGTAATAAAGTTTCCATCTTTGCCCTCCAGGCTCTGCCTAGAAGCAACTTTTAGGACCCTGGGAGCCCCGGGCAGAGTAAACAGGGAGGCAGTAATTGTAAGTAGAGTCAGGGGCACCGAAGAACATGGCATTTCTGGTCTGAAAGCTTCTGAAACCGGTCCCTGACTTGGGTTCCTGTAGACATCAGATTGTCTTGAGTACAGTAGAGGCTGACACACACATCAGATCCCCCGTGAGTGTACTTGCATATAGGCACTTATGTGCATGTATGTGGGATATTTATGGATATGTGTGCTGTGGGATGTTCTGTATGGCAAATGTGTTGCTAATAAAACACTGATTGGCCAGTGGCTAGGCAGGAAGTATAGGCGGGACTAACAGAGAGAATAAAAAGAAAAGGAAGGCGGAGGGAGCCTCTGCCAGTCACCGCCAGGACAAGCAGCATGTAAAGATGCCGGTAAGCCACAAGCCATGTGGCAAGGTATAGATTTATAGAAATGGATTAATATAAGATATAAGGACAGTTAGCAAGAAGCCTGCCACGGCCATACAGTTTGTAAGCAATATAAGTCTCTGTGTTTACTTGGTTGGGTCTGAGCGGCTGTGGGACTGGCAGGTGAGAGAGATTTATCCTGACCGTGGGCCAGGCAGGAAAACTCAAGCCACATATGTGCATGCTTTGTACTTGACTCTCTTAGGAGACGAGATGCTCTCTTTAAAAAGCATTTACTTACTTGTTTGTGTGTGTGCACACGTGACACAATGGGCATACCACAGCACTCACATGGAGGTCAGAGGGCAGCTTTGGGGGGTTGGGTCTTATTTTCCACCATGTGGGTCCCAGGGATTGAACTCAGATACTGTCAGGCCTGGCAGCAAGCACCACTACCCTCTAAACCACTTCTGTGGCCCCTGGGAGGGCTGTCCCTCCACTTCATCCCACCTTGCATTAAAAGCTAATGTCACCCTGCATTCTCTCCTCTCTTCCATTGGCCCCCAGACCAGTGAGATGGGGGAAATGATTCCAGATGGCATGCAGCTGGCTCAGGGCTGGACCGGCTGTCCCCTGTGGGTAAAGCAAGTAGGACAGGGCACAGTGTTCAGGGGTCTGGGGAGGTGGGGGGGCAGTCACCAGAACAAAATGCCGGAGGGGTCTGGGCAGAAAGACTTGCTGGGGCTATGGTTTCAGGGATTTCAGTTTGTGGTCAGTTATGGAAGAAACTGCTCGCCTCAGGACAGTCAGGGAGGAGGGAGGGGAGGAGGGAGAGCAGGAGGGTGCAGGAGGGGAGCAGTGGAGGAGGAGAGGGAGAGGAGAGGCGGGCAGGGCAGAGCAACAAAGGAATAAAAAGAGAAAGAGACGAGAGAACTGGGCTCCCATCCCTTTCCTTGTGCGGACTTAATGATCTCACTTCCTGGCACTAGGTCTCTCTTCTTAAAGGGCCCATCACCTTTTGGGCTGGAGACATAGTTCAGCTCTTTAGAGCATGTAGTGATCTTCCAGAGGCCCCCAGTTCAATGCCAAGCAACCATGTCAGGTGGTACACAACTGCCTATAACTCCAGCTCTAGAGGATCAAATTCCTATGGTCTCTTCGGGCACTTGCACTGGTGGGCACATACCTACACATAAAACACACACATAACTAAAAATAATACAAATAATTTCTAAAAAAAAAAAGGTTATGTTACCGCCAGCAGCATCCTGTGTTGCCCACCAAGCCATCAGCATGTGGCCCGTAGGGGGCATTTCCGAGCCAAAGCATGACAGCGAGCTGGTGGAATGTGGTAGTGGCAAGGGTGTGGCCTGGGGATCCGCCAAATGGGCCAGAAGGAAAGACCAGGCCAGGGCAGAACCACCACAGAGCAAACTCGGGGAGTGGGGTTTGCTTGGCCCTGTACCTGGCATGGAGTCAGGCTGTGCCCTTCTGTGGTCTGTCACCCTGTCAGTAACAATGAGCAGCCAGCTCCTCCTGTCTCAGAGAGCGGAAGCTGAGTGAGCCTGGTGGCTGGGTTCCCAGGCCAAATCCCATTCCCTCTGCTCTATGGCCTCTGAAAACTGAGGACGTGGGCATGGAACTATCGGCTTCAACCCTGTGTTGTGTGCCTGGCTTCCCACCAGAGAGCAGGGACCCTGTCCAGGAAGAATATGATCTGAAGGACAGAGAAGACAGGACAGGGACTCCCCCAGCCCCCAGCTCTGTGGTGGTAATGGCCTCCACAAGTGGGTGGAGGCCAGGACTCTATGGGAATGACGTGGCCTGTCCATGAGAGATGGGAGAAGCTGTTCCCTACCCCCCCACTTCCCCACCCCCCCACCCCCCCACCCCCCGCCCGCCAACCGCCAGACAGGGAAACCTGCCAGTGATCTCGGGAGGGGACTCCCCAGTGCAGCCTGATCTCCAGATGGTTTTTCCATGAGTGCTTTTCCAGAGTCCAGAATCGGAACCACAGCAATCCAGAGACTGGGCTAGCCTCCCTCCTCCAGGGCAGGGCTTCCCTTGGCTGCCCTGATGCGCACCATGAGGTCCGCAGAAAATCCCTTCTGCTTCAAGCCTGCATTTTCCCTTCTGTAGACAGTTGAACAACGACACCCCCTCCCCCAGAGCTGAGCCTGAGACCATGGGACCTGCAATGGGACCGTATTTGGAAACATTTTCCGAGGATTAAAAAAAAAAAAAAAAAAATCAACTAAAATCTGGAGATGAGATCATCCTGGAGCTTGTCGGTGTCCTGGAGAGAGATGGGGGGGGGGGGGGGGGAGATTGGGGGCTCTGAGGAGCAAGTAGGGCTGGAGGAAGAGAAGTACTTCAGTCCCGGACATCGTCTCTCTTAGCCTACCTCCCTGCAAACAGATCCCCGGCTCCCTGCCCCCTGCTCTGTTCCCAGGCATGTGTGATAACAAAGACTATCAAAGCCTGTAGCCACATGACTCCGGAGAAGCTTGGGGAACTAAAGGGCTTGCAGAATTTGCCAGAACTGCCTCATCATTGACTGTTCCTTCCCATCCTCTGACATTAAAGACCTGGATTCACGAGAGGAAGGGGGAGCAGGGAGAAAGAGGGGGCGGGGGAGGGGGCGAAGACTCTAACCCGGTCACTGAGTGGATTTAGCCTCTGCTGCTGGGTGAAGAGGGCTGGGGAGGGCTGGGGAAAGGCAAAGCCGCACAGGACTTAAAACTTCCGCCTCATCATCCAGCTTAAAGTGACAGCGACCCGAGCCACAAAGACGAAGGAGGGGACCTGTGGAGTGTGACCTGGTCCTCTTGGGAAGAGTGCTTCCCTGAAGGCGGGGCTGCAAACAAAAGGGGGAGCTCTCCAGGCTGAGCCTCCCCAGAGAGGCTGACCAGGGAGTCCACCAACCACACATGACACTACCCAAAAGGCCCCAGGGCGCTGCCCACAGCCCCAAATGAGTCCCCGGGAGGACACAGAGCCGCCCCATCCCACACAGCACTCTCTGCCCAAGATTCCCCTGAGGCTGTAGCTGGCTGCCACACAGCTCACACACTGTGCCTTTTGGCTTCTGGGCCCGCTGGGACTAATTTTAACTGACCCTCTGATTCACGCTGGAGCCCTGGAACCGCCCCTGACTCCAGCCATTCCTTGGACTGCAGGAGCTTGACCAAATGGTCCAAGTTCAAAATCCCTCCCAATGAGCCCTCTTTTAAAACCTCATTCTTGACCAACCCACTTCACGAACTTTCCCACCCAGCCGCACTGGTCGTCTTGGGGTTTCCAGATCATTCCCTGTTACGTTTCTGCTCCCCAAGCTCGTGCTAATCATCTCTCGGACCCTCCTGATCAGAGCTCTTACTCTCCTGCCTGCCCCTGTACCATCCTGTCCTGCCCTGACCATCTCCCATGCCAAGCACAACCATTAGTAAAGCAGATGGTTTCTGGTCTCAGGCAATGACCATGGCAGCAGTGTGGCCACCCACTTCTGGCCTCACCCTCCTGGCCCAGAGAGGTGTGTCATGGCCCTCCCTGCAAGCGTGCGGAGCTGGCTGGCTAAAGCAATTAGTGGCCCTCTCAGAGGGGTCTCTAAACCTCTCACTTGGTCCTGAGCACTTCCCTTCCTCCACTGTGGCTTCACCAGGAGACCCGGGGTGTTTGGTGGCCCTGAAGAAGGAAGGTAGGTTCTCTAGAGCTGGGTGGTAACATAAATGAAGCCTGGACCACTCAGGCCAGTGTGCCTGGGAGCTGTTTGTTACAGCAGCGTGCTCTGCCTCCTGCCTCCTCTTACAAAGCCTCAGGAGCATGTCTTCCCACCTCCACCAGGCTCTCTCCTTTGTCCTCAGAGTGCAGATCAACCAGTCGCTGTCCTCTGCATGGAGCTGCCAAGGCTCCTTGGAAGTCTCTCCTCCACTTTCTCCCGATTCCTCCACATCAGCATCCTCAGGGCCTGAGCCAGTTAGTTTTGTCTTTTTTGTTAACTTGACCTAGCTAGAGTCATCTGGGGTAAGGGAACCTCAGTTGAGAACATGCCTCTATCAGGTAGACCGGCCTGTAAGCAAGCCTATGAGGCATTTTCTTGATTAATAATTGATGTGGAGGGCTGCGCCCACTGTGGGTGATGCCACCCCTGGGTATGTGGTCCTGGGTTGTATAAGAAAGCAGACTGAACCAGCCAGCGAGCCATGTTCCTCCGTGGCCTCTGCTTCAGTTCCTGCCTTGGTTTCCCTGAATGATGGGCTGTAATCTGTAAGTCAAACATACTTTTTCCTGGGTACGTCGCTTTTGTGTTCATCCTAGCAATAGAGAGCACACTGAAACGAGGTCCTTCTTTTTGCCCTGGCATCCTCTCTGTACACCGATAGAGCCTACAGCTTAAATCCAAACCTGTGCTCTGTGGGGCAAACGGAGGCATCTCCAATGGCTGGATAAACCCTAGGCTGTTCTGGAATACAACTAGGGAAGGGAGAGGAACAAACCCTCCCTCCAGTGACAGAATAAGATGGGGATGTGCTAAGTTCAGAGACGCCCCAGCCCTGCAGAAGGGAGGATGTGAATGCCTCCCAGGACTGCATTGCAGAGTGGGTTTTATTTTTGGTGATGCAAGGATGCCTTGTCCCTTTTTCTTCCCCATCCCAAGGGGGAGCTTTGGAGAGCAGGCCCTCGGTTTTCCAGAGGGCAGGGGTCCAGGGTGGAGGAGCTGGGAACCCAGGAGAAGACCCCTGGGGAGGACACCCCGTTCCGCGTGGACTCTGCCAACCCTGGAACCTCTGCCCAGGACACGCTGGCAGGCCAGTGCCGCCGCAGTGACTGTACAGACACGTGGATGGTCCAAGCTCTCGGGAAAGGCGGGGACTCTGCCCGCCGGCCCGGGCCTGCAGGACTCCCAGTCACGCACGCCATCTGTCGGTGAGCCGTTCAGCCTGACCGCTCAGGCCGCTCCCCGGCCCTCCCCCGCTCCGCCACGTGGTTGCCCTCTCCTCTGCATTACCACCACCACCACCACCACCACCTTGGCCACATCCGCACCGCAAGCACCTAAGTGTCTTTTTTGCTCAAACCTATCCGTGGTTTTAAAAAAACTGATGGGCCCTGGATGTAATCCAGCGGCCGAGAGCGCATGCCTCTGCCCTTGTCACCAGTGAAGAGAGTGTGTAGGAGGTGGGTGAGGCTGAAGGGGTGAAAGGGAACTTGTGTGTGTGTGGGGGGGGTGATGACAGTGTTCCGTGTCTTGATAGTTTGGGTGAGCCACGGGTGTGCTTTTACAAAACCCAGAGCAGCCTCGGGTGCGTGAGTGGCTCCGGATATGAGCGTTAACTGGGAAGAAAAATAAATGTAAAGCTTGCTCCTTCTTCGGAAAGCCTGGTGAAGCTTTACACGGGAGGCAACCAGAAGCCTGCAGTTATGCATGAGCTGGGGACCAGGTCCCTTCTAAAAAATGGCTGCTGGTCCTTCTGTGGATATCACAAGGACAGGAGTAGCCTACTGCAGGCCTTGAATTTGGGACCCCTTTACACCCCAGGCAAGTGTTCCACAATCTTAACTATATAGGTATCTAAAATAACGAACTATGTAGCTGCTGACGCCTCTGACCCGAGTCACTCTGCACCTTTTATGCGTCTCTTGCTGTGCTAGCCATGGTAGTGGTTCATAGGTGGTGTGGCTGGGTAGAACTATCTAATAATTGCTTCCCTCCCTTGGCAGCCGGCACACAGTGTTTTCTGGAACCACGGAAGCCAGACTACAGGAAAGAGACTTTCAGGCCAGATCCACCTCAAATCTTGTGAGTCCTGTGTCCTAAGTGTTCGGTGCCTTCAGCAACAGAGGCCGATTCTCAGCCCCTGAGAGGCGACCAAGGGCTACATCAATAATCTATATTGTTCGGAGAGTCACCAGGGCTACCCTGAGCGACCATTTGAAAGGTTTGTTATGCCTGCTACTGGAGTTTTTGTTAGTCTGTGGTTCTGGTGGGGAGCATGGTCAGCCCAAGAGGTTCCTTTAGGATATATTTATATCATATATAGTCTTTACGTGAATATAAAATAAAATGATTCCCCGGGGCTTTATCAAACAACTTGATGTCATCCCTCCCCCTTCGGTACTGATCTCCCTCCTTCATCCCCAGTCAGAGCCCCTCCCCGTTTCCATTTCCCACTTCACATCACCTGTATCCTGCTGTTCCCACCCCCACCCGGGCTCCCTCTACACTTGCCTGCTCTCTGTGGTCACTCCATGTGTATACTCACCTCTGCGGATTTGGATCTGGGAACCGCAGATGAGAGAGAACCCGCTGAATGTCTGGTCTGGGTTATTTCACTCAACGTGATCTTTTCTAGCACCACTCATTTCCCTGAACATTTCATGGTTTCATTTTTCTTTACAGCCGAACAATATTCCACTGTGGTTTGTTGCCACGGTTTCGTTATCCCTTTATCTGTTGAAGGACAGTTAGGTTTGTTTGTTTGTTTGTTAGTTTGTTTTCCATTTCCTCACTGCTGTAAATAGGGTGGCAATGACCACGGCTCAGCAAGTATCTGTGGAGCAGGATGTCATCCTTTGGGCATATGCCAAGTTCTGTCGCTGGGTCATATGGTAGATTTAGTTTTACTTTTTGAAGATTCGTCATACCGGTTTCCGGAGTGGCTGCACAGATGTGCATTCCCCCCGACAGTGAATGAAGACTCCCCTTTCTCCACAATGTTACTGTCCTTAGCCCTTCTGAGTGGGGGTGAGGTGAAACCTTAGAGTTGCTTTAGTTTGTATTTCTGTAATTGCTAAGGATGATGGACATATTTTGAGATATTTCTTAGTCATTTTTATTTCTTGAGAACTCTCTGTTTAGATCCCTAACCCATTTTTAATTGTCATTTGTTTCCTTGACTCTTTGTTTTTGAGGTCTTTGCAGATCCTGGATATTAATCTCCTATTTGGACTTGAGGCCCACTCCTCAGGAGGGAAACATGCCAGCTTTCCCCGGGCTGCTGAGGCCATGGACCTCAGAAGAGAGTCTGCTACCACACTTCGCTAGACCAGCATAATTCCTTCCTGCCTTCTAAAACTTTTTTGTTTTTTGTTTTTCAAGAAAAGGTATCTCTGTGTAGCCCTGGCAGTCCTAGAACTTGCTCCATAGACTGGGCTGGCCTTGAACTCAGAGCTATCGCCTGCCTCTGCTTTCCTGGTGCTAGGACTAAAGGTGTGCACCACCACCCAGCTCTACATTCTAAATCTTATCCTTACACCCACAGATAAGTGTAGCTCCCACGGCTCATCAAGGAAGCCTCTCTCTACAGCACATGGAAACCATCACAGAAAACCACAACTGGACACAAGGCGGAGTTCAACAGACTGTGGGAAGCCAGCCCCAGAAGACATGTCTGCATCACAGCTCTTGCATCTGTGGCTCAGGGAACATCACAGAAGAGCGGGCAGAGAAATCACAAGAGCCAGAGGACCAGGAAGTCTGCTGTGAAACCGTCTCTCCTAGAAATGACTGCATAAACAAGACCAGGACAATGCCCGTATCATTGGAAACGTTAACATGAAAGGGGGAATTTTTTGCAGGGTCCCACCCTACACAAAGAACTACAGGCAAATAATGACCGCTAGGGGATGGAGACTTCGCCTCTCCCAAGAGTGAGCCTCCTTATTGGTTGTCAGCCTTGGAATCATATACACACCACCAACATAAACAGACTTCGCAGGTCATAGTTATATGTACTTGCACATACGCATACATACATGAACACATATATGTATGCAACAGCAATAATAAAAGAAAAAGAGGCTATCAACTTGAGAGTGGGGAGTATGGGAGGGTTTCTAGAGAGGCTGGGAGGGGCTAGAGAGGGGAAAGTGATGTAATAATATTACAATTAAAAACCTGTTTTAAAAATTAAAAGGTGGGCTGGAGAGATGGCTCAGAGGTTAAGAGCACTGGCTGCTCTTCCAGAGGACCTGAGTTCAATTCCCAGTAACCACATGGTGGCTCACAACCATCTAGAATGAGATCTGGTGCCCTCTTCTGGCCTGCAGGGATACATGCAGACAGAACACTGTATACATAATAAATAAATAAAATCTTAAAAGAAAAATTAAAAGGCAAAAAATAGTTAGACAAATCAAGCATTTAATGATAACAAACCATAAAAAATTTTATTTTAAAACAATTCTTTAGGGGCTAGGAAGATGCCCCAGTGGGTAAGAGCTCTTGCTGCACAAGCATTAGAATCTGGGTTCAAATGCCCAGTACCCACAGAAAAAGCCAAACGTGGTTAGAGGTGCAACCTATAACCCAGCACTGTGGAGGTGGAGACAGGAGAATCACTGTGTTCAGTGAGAGACCCAGCCGCAGAGAAATAGGTAGGGAGTCATAGAGCAGTCCTCTGGCATCCTCCAGGCTCTGTGCTCAGGTATGCAGATCAGTATGCACACACACACACACACACACACACACACACATACACACACTCACACATGCACATATGAGCGCTTGCACCCCCACACACACACACAAGCACACATACACAGAACCCAGTCGATGTCTTTCCCAGTGCACTTCCAAATGAAACAGAAATTAATACTTTGGGGGCCCTGTTATCTGGAATTTGGTGTCACCCACATCCAAGCCCAGTCCTAACCCACCAACCTGACCTGGCTTCAGTCTTTACGCCGGGAATAGCATGTGAGTCAAAACTTTTCAAAAAGATATCTGAAATAGAAGGGTTTATTGAGCCATTTTAGATGTTATCCAGAAATAAATGACCCTGGGACAAGTCCCCACTGCTCACGGCGGCAGTGGGGAACGTGTCTGCTGAGTCCAGAGCCAAGGGTATTTTTATAGAGAACTCGGAGGCAGGGAATGTGTTGTCGACAGCGAACCTGTGATGCCTGTAGATAGATAAAACAGAGAGGGAGACCTTGGGTGAGCGGCAGTCCACGAGGAGCGGAGATGGCTGCGCCTGACCGGCCTGGTAGAGCAGCTGTCTGGGAGCTCAGACGTGAATGGGGCAGGCGGCTGTGGAGGTCAGCCCTGATGGGGTCCTAGGCAAGGTCACAGCACGTTCAGGGACGTGAGACAATCTCTCGGGGTTTTGTCCGATTAACTTCCCGCCCCTCTTTCCCTTTCGTCTTCTAAGTCTGTGTAAGTGAACGAAGAATGTTCCAGAATTTCCCTCCTAACACATCCTTTCTTCATTCTGCTCATAAAAACCTCCTACTGGGCGGTGGTGGCGCACGCCTTTAATCCCAGCACTCGGGAGGCAGAGCCAGGCGGGTCTCTGTGAGTTCGAGGCCAGCCTGGTCTACAGAGCGAGATCCAGTTCAGACACCAAAAACTACACAGAGAAACCCTGTCTCGAAAACAAAAAAACTCCTACTGGATCACACATCACGTACACATACATGCATACACACCACATATATGCACATACACAATACACAAGTATGTAGGTGTTGAGAGAACAGATCGGTCTCTCATGATTCCTCAGCACCTTACACAGAACGTGCAATTATGGAGTGTCTGCTACACACGGGCCTCGCCGAGTCTTTGCATCTGCTCGCTGCTTTAGCACTCATGGTGAGGAGCTGGAGATGCCGTGCGGAAAGGAAGAGTAACAAACGTGAGGCCCTGAACCCCAGACCGAGGGGAAAAGTCGGGCGTGGCCGCCTGGACTTGTGGCCTTCGTGCTGGGCCTGGGGGTGGCTGATTGGGAGGGCGTGCTGGCCAGCCTAGCCCAACTGCAAAGCAGCATGTTCTGGGGTCCGTGAAAGATCCTGTCTCAAGGGAATCAAGTGGAGAGTGACGGAGCAGGACCCCTGTGTATGTCCTCCTCTGGACGCCACGTGCATGCTTGCAGGTACGTGCACACACACACACACACACACACACACACATGCATACATACACACAGAGATAGACACACACATACATACACAGACGGACACAGACATGCAGAGACAGACACATAGAGACATACACACACAGACACACACACGCATACACACAGAGACATGCACACACATACGTATACACAGAGATACACACACAGAGACATACACATAGACACACAGAGACATACACAGACATACACAGAGTCAGACACACACACACACACAATTCTCAGGATGACACTTGAGAAACGAACACCTTTTAAAAATTCTCGTTTTACAGATGGTGGGAGAAATGAGCTCATGACCCAGCTGAGCTACCCTCACGGCCGTCCACACACCTGCAAAAGCGACCTTCCCTCCACCCCCGGAGGCCACGTATTTCTCCTCAGCCCCCGGAGACCTATCCAACCACAGACCTCACGCAGGGCCAGTTCTGCCCCAGGTCCTCGCCTGGCCACCAGGTCCTTCCTCCAGGGGCTCACCTCCCGCAGAAGCCACGCACCACGCTCCCTCCCGCTCTCCTACACCTCAACCTGTCGCTCTGCCCACAGCCAGGCACAGCCTGCGGGCCCTCCGCGGTTTCTGCCCCAATATCTGCCTCACAAGAATTTGACTTGGAGACCCTGAGAGCCAGGAGTGTGAGTGACTCATCTTCTAACAACGTGGAAAGCACTGCGGGTGTACCAGGCCAGGGGCGGTGAACACTCAAGCAGGTAAGGCAGGGGCGTTTCTCCTAGTCGCCACTAGATGGCAGCAGGTGCCCCAGTTGCCGGCCGCCAGGACCGAGAGAGACCGTTTCTCTCTGGCCCCTGGGACTCTGGATGGAATCCAGACACTAAAATAAGCGTTCAGAACGCCCAGGCCTGGTGCTCATTAGTGCTGCCAGAAAGATGAGAAGGCGAAGAAGGGAAACCAAATCAGACCACTGCTGAGCCTCAAAGCACAGATGTGGACGCCGACGCCCTGGGTTCTGACGTGCTGGCTCACAGCTCTGCGGCTTTGAACAAAATTCCTAACCTCCTGTGCCTCCGTGTCTTCCCGTGCAAGAGTGGGGACTCTAAAAGTGTTTACCCCAAGCCGGGCGGTGGTGGCACAAGCCTTTAATCCCAGCACTCGGGAGGCAGAGCCAGGCGGGTCTCTGTGAGTTTGAGGCCAGCCTGGGCCACAGAGTGAGCTCCAGGGTAGGCTCCAAAGCTACACAGAGAAACCCTGTCTTGAAAAACGAAAAAAAAGTGATTACCCCAGAGGAAGGGCTCTGGGAGGAGGGAGGAGACAGCCATGGTGTGCAGCGAGCGTGGTGTGTTTGTGGAGTCTGTGGAGTCTGTGCCTATATAGAAGATCCTGCAGACTGACTGACTGACTGACTGACTGGTTAGAGCTCTGTGATTACGGAGAGTTGGCGTGTTGCAGATCCAAAGCCAGCATTATCGTGGGCTATCTTCTACATCCTTAGTTAGCCGTTGATCACCCACCCCTCTATCTATCATCACATGTTTCTTCTACCAAGTGAAACCATTAGCTCCCAACAGCCCCAAATCTAAGAATGTCTTCGGCTAGCATTTGGAATCTAGGTTTTCCTGTCATACGCCTCACCTGCCGTCCTCACCAATGTGTTTGCTAAGTGCCTTGATTTCTTATTTTAGCTTGTTATCTGACTATAAAAAGTTCATGCAGGACATGGTGGTGGTGGATGTGTGTGATCCCAGCATTTGGTAGGTAGAGGCAGGAGAATGAGGAGTTCGAGGCTAGCCTGGGCTACATGAGACCTTGTCTCAAAAAAGCAAGCTAGGAAACCAACACTTCACATGACCATCCCACAGTGAATAGTGTCATACACACATATGTGTATGTATGACATGAACCCATTCCCAACACTGTTCACCCATGTTTGGCTCAGAGCAAATGGTCTTACTTCTTCTGGAGCAAGAGCTGTGCTTTGTACCCCTGAGTCTATAATCCTGGCTCTGCTGTACTCACAGAGTAAAAATGGGGTTCTACTGGTCCAGATTGGCTGCACCCCCAAAACAGAGAGGTGAGAGGTCTAAGCCTGCATTGGAGCCTGGAAGGTGAGGAGGGATACGATCAGGCAAGCAGAGGAATGGGCAAGTCCTGGGGTGGGGGACTGTGGAGGGGGCTGGCTCATGACAGGTCTTGGAGGGTCAGTAGAGGGGGAGAGGGAAGCAGGCCAGCGCCCTGGGCCACACCTGTTGACTGGTACAAGCAGATCCTGTGTCCCTGCCAGCCTCCCCAGCAAGCCCCTAAGGGCCTTCAGGGAAGGAGAAGCCTGTGTGTGAACTGTATTTTTAGCTCCCTGTGCATTTAGCTCCTGGCCTCTGTGACGTGCCTCCTTCATTCTTAGCCTTGGTCACTGGCTCAGGCTCCAGAGGATATCTGGGGGAAAGGTTGGTATAGTCAGTACAACAATGGTTGGGAAGGGTAGCCTCAGCCATGGGTGGTGAGTTTGGGAGCAATCTGAAGAAAGCCTATGGGGCCCCCACCCCATCAGGGTTTCCCAGGCCCTGCCAACATCAGGTTTGTTGTGTGGATGTCCTGGCCCATGACAGCCAGAGTGAGGACTGGACCGGGGATGTGTCTGAGCCGAGGGTGAGAGGAATCAGGCAGATGCCCTGCCCAGATCAAGGAGTAAAGAGGGAGGGGACCCAGGTTTCAGGAGCCAGAGTGCTCACACACCCCCTCCCCCACACTGTGTCCTCAGTCCCAGGAGAGTCTTCTAAAGGAGTCATCTCTCGACCTTGCAAGAGAGGCTTGTTGACTACCCAAAGGCTGTCAAGTTCCCAGGTCACCAGAGAAGTTTGGGGCCTTGAGTAAAGCCAGGTGCGCAGCTGCCGGGGTACATAGCTGCCCCCTGGGCACTGGCAGACTGAACACAGAAGCCGTCTCATGTCCCAGACTGAGCTCCTGGCTTGCCCTGTCTGGTGTGGTGCTCAGAATCCTTGGAAGAAGTAGCAACTCCCCTCCATGGCCTCTGCATCAGTTCCTGCCTCTGGGATCCCGCCCTGTTTGAGTTCCTGTCCCGACTTCCTTCAGTGATGAACAGCAATGCTGAAGTGTAAGCCAAATAAGCCCTTTCCTCCCCAGCTTACTTTTTGGCCATGGCATTTTGTCGCAGCAATAGAAACCCCAACTGAGACAGCCATGCTTCCCCAAGAGCTTATGGCAACGCTTTAAAAAGTTCATCTACTTCGGAGCCGCAGGCTGTCTCACGGAACACCTTCCAAACTGGTGACAGCTCCCAATTAAACACCTCAGCACCACTGTGGGAGTGATGAGGGTTTAACCACCTGGGCTACCACCAGACAACTCTGGGAAGCTGGAGACAGAGCAGAGCCCTGATGAGCCCTGGTGGGCCAATCCCTCGGGGTTGTTCCACAGGGACACACAACCAAATCTGAGTTCCTTACAGTGTCCCACTGATGGAAGGTAGCACCTAGAGCTGCTGGTTGTGACAGGTATGTCAAGGAGGTGAGCCAGTGCACTCCCCAGCATGTGGCCTGGGTGGGTTGGCCTCTTTCCCTCCTGCACCCCGAACTCATCCCCTCAGTGACCAGAGACGTGGAGGAGTGGATAGTTGTCAGTTCCTCTAAGGCCAGCACTGACTAGACCCTCTGTCCCTGGCTGTAGAATGGATGAACGGACAGAGGGACAGACAAATGATACATGAACATTCACTCCGGAGTCCATGTCTTGTGGACATGCTTCATTAGATCGGGCCCTGGTGGCCAGCAGCCTAGGCAGGCCCCAGGCATGAACAGGAGTGACTCTTGCCTTTCACTCCCTCACAAGTGGCTGATGTCCCAGAAGGACACTGGCAGGTGCCATGCCGTAACCTCTGGGAACAGCACATAAAAGTTTTGGGAATGGAGCACCTTAGAGCAGGGCCCTTTGGAGAATCCCGCCCACCCGGCAAGGACCTGTGGCAGGGATGCTCCTGAGCATCAGGCCTCTCTAACTTTGGCTAGACTTGTTCCTGTGGTAATTCTTAGCTTTGCTTTGTCAGTTGCGATTGTGGCTGAGTTTACTGGGGACAAAGGCTGATAATTTTTCTAAAGTTTCTACAAGGAAATTAAGCATCTCTGAGACTCTATCACAGAAACCAGTTCCTCCGGTCGCCCCTGGAGGCCTTTGCAGTCCCTCTGAGTAAGTAAGAACTCACTAAGGTTAATGGTTCTTGCTTACTTAACTGTTCTAAAAAAGAGATAACCATATTCTGAGAACTTAGGAGAGGATTTCTTTTTCTTTTTTCTTTTCTTTTCTCCCCCGCCTCCCAGCAGGGTTTCTCTGTGTAGCCCTGGCTGTCCTGGAACTCACTCTGTAGACCAGGCTGGCCTCGAACTCAGAGATCTGCCTATCTCTGCCTCCTGAGTGCTGGGATTAAGGGCGTGTGCCACCACCACCCGGCTAGGAGTCGGTTTCTTAAAAGATGACATTAAAAATTTATAGGAACATATAAGAAAAAGATAAAGGACATGAAAGGCCAGACATCTCTCCAGTGCTAGGGCAAGAAAGGTTAGACATTTTCTAGTGCCAAAATACCAACAAAGGGATCTAAAATCCTAGTCCCCTTGGGAGTAAAAGAACAAGTAGAAACTTCCAGGAAGAATCGAAACTCGGTCCCAACAGTTAAGAGTCAGATGTTAGTCATCACCATTCTGAGAATGTATGAAGAACAGAACCACAACTCCTACTCACATAAACGTGATATGCAGACCATTTAGAAATTGACTTAGACCTGAAAAAAATACTCTAGGTATAGTATCATGCTCTTAGCTGACTACAAAAATATAAGAGCATCATATTGCTAAGGACTCATGATAAGGCTGGAATATCTTCCATTTTTGGAACCACATGTTTGCTGCCAGCCTGGGCACAATACAAATAAGAGGTGCCTGACTAGTTATAATCATCTGGCTTGCAATATAAAATGAACGCTTAGATGAGGGGTAAAGGTCAGTTAATGATGTCAGGGGAGTGGGAAAGAGAGAAAGCAACCGAAATGGATAAATGTTAATGATTCTCGGAAAACGATTAAGGAGAAATGGATTGAAACTGCTCATGCTGGAATGCATTAGAACCTGTATCAATAAAGACTGCTCATCTGTTTGAAAGACAACCAGTGGACACTCTTCATTTTCGCCAACTTCACACCTCCATCCTGCGGCTCAGAACCCCGCTGGAGCAGGACTCTGGCCAGCACACAGAGACATGCTGGAAGTGAGGGCTCATGGGAACTGACCCGGGGGAAGGTGTGAGAACCAGGGTGGCAAAGAGCCCTCTTTTCTGGCATTCTTCTCCAGGGCTGGGCATGAGTTTCGCCCTTTTCCTGTTGTGTTTTCTCGCTGCCTGTCTGCCTCTAGTCACAGCCCTGCTCACAGTCTGAAGAGAGATCTGGCTGGCTGGTCAGGTAGAGTCCTGCTATCCACGGCCCTGAGTCAGGTCTCATCCCTGGCCCTGTCAACCGTGACTGGTGGCTGGTTTGAGGGGATCAGTCGTGTGGTCCCCGAATATGGCTCCCCTGTCCCACCTCAGCAGGGCCCACTAGAGCAGATATAGTTCCTCACGTTGTAGTGACCCCCAACCATACAGTGATTTTTGTGCTACTTCATAACTGTAATTTTACTACTGTTATGAATTGTAATGTAAATATCTGTTATGCCAGATATCTGGTGTCATTGGACCGGTGGGGGTCGTGACCCACAGGTTGAGAACCACTGCTCTAAAGCGCCATGAAGGTTGGGCAGTCACTGCTGACACACCCAGAGTAGACCCACCGTAGTCAGACACATGTGGCCTGTTCTTTCTGAGCTGGGCTATAAAGGGTCAGTGCCCCCTTCCTCACTTGGTAATTGAATGGTAATTGCCAGGGAGACACTGTAAAACCTGAAAAGCCACTGGGTATGGTGTCACATGTCTTTAGTTCAAGGATTTGGGAGACAGATGCAGGCAAACTGCTATGAGTTGGAGGCCAGCTTGGGCTACATAACAAGGTCCAAGCCAGTCAGGGCTGTACAGTGACACTCTGTCTCAAACAAAACAAGACAAACACTGGAACCCCTTTGTCTTTGTTGGCGGTTCTAATGCTGTGAAGAGACACCATGACCACGGCAGCTCTTATAAAGGAAAACCTTTAACTGAGGTGGCAGCTTACAGTTCAGAGGCTTAGTCCATTATCATCACGGCAGGGAGCATGGCAGCGTGCAGGCAGACATGGTGCTGGATACATGTCTGATCAGAAGGCAACAGGAAATGGACTGTGACACTGAGAGAAGCTTAAGCAAGAGACTTAAAGCCCGCCCCCACAGTGGCATACTTCCTTCAACAAGGCCACACCTCCCTGTGCTATTATGGGGGCCAATTACATTCAAACTACCACAACCCTTAACAAACAAAAATGTCCCTGGGACTTCCATCACAGCACTGAGCACCCTCTTCAGGAGTGAATTTCTTAGCCAGAGGATTAATTTTGTTTTGTCAGTATGTGACAGAGTGGCTGTCATACCATGCGTACTCTCTGACTATTGATAAGATGGTAGGTCAGTGATGGATGGGTAGATGGAGGGAGGGGTCTGAAGGGATGAGGGATGATAGATAGATAGATAGATAGATAGATAGATAGATAGATAGATGGATATGGATAGACAGACAGACAGATAATAGATAGATAATTGATGAGTGGAACATGGATGAAGGATGGATAGTAGATGGATGGATGATAAGTAATGGATAGATGGATGGATAATGGATGAAGGATGGATAGAGATGGATGACAAATGGATTGATAGATGAGTAATAATTGGTTGGTGAATGATGTATGGGGATAAATGGATGGATGGATGGCTAATAGCTGGCTGCTGGCTGCTGCCTGGCTGCCTGGCTAATGGACAGGTTGAAGGGTGGGTAGCTGGACAGATAGATGAAAACTCTGCTCAGTCTCTGTCTTCTTTATAAAGTCATCTATCTTTTATTCAACAGTATTTCTTCAGCTCAAATTTGGTAGAGGGCCCAGGGTGGGGCTCAAAAGATACATGATAAATAAAGCAGACCCTCTGACCCCTCATGAAACCCCAAATAATATTTTAAAATTTATTTTTATATTTGTTTATTGTGTATGCACACACACACACACACACACACACCACACACAGAATTCAGAGGACAACTTGCAAAGTCTATTTTCTTCTTCCACCATGTGGGTCCTGAGGATGGACTCAGACTTGGAGGCAAGTGCTTCTAACCACTGAACCATTGTCTCTGTAGGCCCCCAAATAAGGTTTTCAAGAGCATGAACCGTGGGTCCAGACTCACTGGGATCAAATGACAGCTGTGTTATACATCCTGGGGCCCATGTCGTTGTTTACCCTGAGGGCTCCTGGGGGGTTGCAAGAACTAAGCAAAGAGAAGAGGGCCCAGCAGAATCTGGGAGTGCTGGCAGCTGCCGCCTTGCTGGTAGTCCTGTGTGAGACAGCAAGGGCAGCTGTGTGATAGGAGATCACAAGTCAAGGGAGGGGGCTGAGGGCTTCATGGAGCGTGGTAGCACGACCTTTCAGAGGGAGCAGGCCCAGAGCCAGACATCCTCTGAGTCAGAGACGTGTCTGTGGTCCAGCAGCAAGTGCAGATCCATTGGGGCTCCTTTTACCGCTTCCAGCTCAGTTTGGAGTATCAGGCGAGTAAGCAGAGGGCAGCAAGATGGCTCAATGAGTACGAGGGATTGTTGTTAAGGTCAAGGATCTAAGTAAGATCCCTGGATCTTTCTGAAAGGAAAGAACCGACTCCTGAAAGTTGTCTTCTGACCTCTACAGACACGCTATGGCACACATGAGTGCATACATGCACACACACCACACACACACACACACACACACACACACACACACACACACACGTAATAACAAAGAAAAGTAGTCAAAAAGTGAGAGGAGACTTCTGGGGGCCAGCTGGATGTCTGTGCCCAAGCTTAGAAACATGACAAGTCCCCTTGGGGCAGCAGACAGGGGAGAATTGGGTTTCAGCTGCTGGCAGTGGCTGCGGTGCCCTTTCTGTGGGCTTGTGCAAGTCCAGACAGTGGCCTGGCTGGTTCCCGCTCCCCGCCCCCTATTGCCCCAAGCTGTCCTAGCTCCCCACAATGGCACTTGCCCCAAAATAGCTGCCCATGTGAGGGACAGAGAAAGACAGAGATTAGACCCCTGGGGGGGTTGAGGAGGGCGGCAGGAGGAGCGTGTGGCACCCGGGGATCCTGGCCAGACTAACAACTGGAAAGGTATAAAAGCCCTTCAGGACCAGATGGCCTCAAACCCCAGCTGACAGACGGCCCACACTCACTCCCTTCGACTCACTCCCTTTGTCCTCTTCAGAAGCTGCCATGACGCTCAGTGATGGGGAGTGGCAGCTGGTGCTGAATGTCTGGGGGAAGGTGGAGACTGACCTTGCCGGCCTTGGACAGGAAGTCCTCATCAGGTAAGAGGAAGAGACCCCCCAACCCTCCACTCATCCCCTAAAGATTACCAGTGTATGGCTGCAAGGTGGAAGTTGGCAGGGTAGACCAGTTGGCTGCAATGATGAGATAGGATTTCACTTGCTTCTAAGTGCTGGGGACTGGACTGGGGGAAGGAAAAGGGGATCCATCCATCCCAGTTGATGTCAGCAACTTGAACAAGCTTGAGCATCTAGCAATCTACTAGAAGAAGCTTATCATGGCAGACAGCCAGACTAACAAAGGCTGTGAGAGATCTTGTCCACTAGTGTGAACTGAAAGCTTGGAGCATGTGGTTGCCTTCCGCTGCAAAGATCTCAAGACTGGATATGCCCAGAAAATCCAAGATTCTGAGTCTGGGCAAGCCGAGGGTGCTGAGGCTCATATACAGGACCTCCCTTCCCGTGGCTCACCCAGAGGCTGGGCCTCTTCCCTGGGCTCTGGGCTCAGCTGGCTCGAAAGCCCGGTGGGATATCCATGAGTGATCATTTTGGCTCTGGGAGGAGGTGGCCCTGTTGTCATCAGCCCCTGCAATGTCCTTGAAGCTGTAGTTTGGAAATGAATTCCTTGCTACTTTTGATCCAGGGTGAGTCTTCCTCCCGATTGCAATGGTCTTGCATACTCCCTTGGACTTTGTCCATTTCTAGCCCCTCTGCTTGGGAGCAAGGTCATCTGAGGTCAGAGCCCTTTAGACAGCCACACTGGAAGGAGGCTGGGCAGCTGCTGGAACACCTGGTTCCTCCTGTCTGTCTTTCTCCCCCAATGCCCACTTAGATGCTGAACCCACAGGCCTGTCTGACTGGACGAACCCCCATCCCAAGTTGGCGTCAATTCCTAGGCCACAGATTGCCTGTGTGACCTTGGACAAGTTGTTTCCCCTCTCTAGGCCCTATTTCTGCCTTGGACTGTTTACCACAGTCTCTGAGATCCCTGCCCACTCCATGCCCTGGGATTCAGGGTCTCTGCCCTCCTTTGCTGTGGACAGCAGGCTATTGGGAGGCAGGGTTGGTAGAACCGAGTCTTGCAAGATTCCAAGGCTGCCAGGCCCTGGGCAGTGAGTGACTTGGGACTTTGAAGGAGACTCAGGGTATTGCGTCATCAGAGAGACATTCTTCCCTTCCCAGGGGAGTAATTGAGGCATG
This sequence comes from Peromyscus aztecus, assembly GCA_902168405.1. Classification (NCBI taxonomy): domain Eukaryota; kingdom Metazoa; phylum Chordata; class Mammalia; order Rodentia; family Cricetidae; genus Peromyscus; species Peromyscus aztecus. The sequence goes on from CABHPQ010166825.1 coordinate 32,225, forward strand.
CCAGGACCCAGGGCCAGGTGGGACATGATGCCCAGGCTGCTGACCTTGAAAGGCGCCAAGGGCACAACACCCCACCATGTCTCAGACTTGGGTCATGGGGCCACCACCAGCTGTTCCTGCCTTCTCCTGTTGGGGGTGCAGGGAGGTAACCTCCCAGGGAGTCATGCCAACTCTCAGGGTAGCAAGTGTCCCATGGACACTGGGCCCCTGTCCTGTCCCAGACACCAACCCCAGCCTTGTCTGCTGACCTCAGCAAGGTCATTTCTCCTAGTACCTTAGCAGAACTCTAAGGCCTAGGCTGGAAAGCACAGAGTTCTAGAACAAGGAGGTCCAGCAGCTAGCAGAGCTGTGGGCTCCAGGTGGAAGGGGCAGGTTCCCTCTGAGCCTCACCTCTTCCTGCCCAGACCTTTTCTGATTCATTTAAACCTGCGTTTTTTTTTTTTTAAAAAGAGGATTTACCTTTTGAGTATTTTGCCTGCATATATAGATGTACACCACATGCATGCAGTCCCCAGGAAAGCCAGAAGAGGGCGTTGGATCCCCTGGAACTGGAATTGCAGATAGTTGTGAGCTGCCATGTGGGTGCTGGGAATTGAACCCAGTTCCTCTAGGAGAGCAGCAAGTGCTCTTAACTGCTGAGTTGGTTGACTCCCCAACCCCTATGATGACATTTTGGTTGGGGAAAGGATTGAGGAGCCAAGAACGGTTTGGAAACAACTGCCAGTGAATAGCAACCTCTCACATAACCAGAGAACTGACTCGGTCTCAACCAGGCTGTGTCAGCGATGGGCCACCCCTAAGAAAGAGTCCTGGTGGTGATAGTGGTGGTGAAGGTGGAGATGAGGAGGAGGAGGAAAAGGAGGAGGAGGAGGGAGTCTCCCAGAGCAAGTCTCTGTGGTTATGAACACCTTTATGAACTCATACATTACATCTAACCGAGAGGTTTAGCAACTTGTCCCAAATCACACAGCTAATAAAAATAGGGATGGGATTCAAATTCAGGCTACTCGGCCTAGCCAATGCTCTTGGTGACTCTTCTATCCACCACCCTACATGTTCCTGGGCTGGGCTCTAATTGGTCAGCTGTGTAGAGGCCAGCAGAGAGGCAGCCTCCCTTCCCTTCCCTTCCCTGACCAGGCTGTCTGCTGAGCCTGGCCACAGGATAAAGAAAGGAACCCTGAGAAAACATCCTTGGTCTCTCCTGTAGGAGCCAAGTCAGGTGTGCTCAGGAAAATCCAAGTGCTCTGGGCCACTAGAGAGATTCCACCTGTGGGACTCAGGGTTCAGGGAGCCAAGTGGCTATATGGGGCCTGTACCTCTTCTCCTGTGAGGTAAGCAAGCCTGGTCCTCTTCTGCCTAGTGCTGGGGGAGGGCAAGGTTGGGGCAAGCCTTCTAGAAATCACCTAAACAACCATTTTGATTTACATTCAATGAGCTAAGACCCAGAAAGGCTGAGTGACTGTTTCAGCATCACCCAGGACATTGGAGACTGAGCCAGAACTAGACTGTAGTGTCTCTAAAAGCCTAAAGCCTCAAGTCCCTGTTCTTGCCCTCTTCTGGCCCCATCCAGCCTGGTGACCTTGGGCTCACCCGTAGGTGTCAGGCCTCCCATCTGTCAGCAGGAACTCAAGGATCATTGTCGCTAGATAATAATAGTCAGGAGCTCAGGGACCCTGGACAAGCTGGTGCCAGAAACAAGCTGTCAGTGACGCACACGGCTCTGGATGGGCTCCCGGAGTGACGCTGGGACATAACCAAGGCTGGGGACAGACCCACCCAATCTTCACGACACCAGCTTGTGTGCATGGCTCGTCACACACACGAAGAACAGACTTGCGTGTCTGTGTGCATGCCCTTCCGAGAGCATGCGTGTGTGTGTGTGTGTGTGTGTGTGTGTGTGTGTGTGTGTGTATGTAGGGGTGGGTTTGTATGTTATCATTGACAATGAGGATGCCTTTGTGTGATCGTGATAGGGTTCAAGCGGTCACCCAGAGGGTGAAGGGGAAGCTGTGAGTTCTGGTCAAACCCCTGCAGGACACTCTGGCTTCCTGTGCCTCCGTTTCTACAGCTGTCACACAGGGTCTGCTGACGTCAGGCTCGCTCAGCAGTGTGCTACAGTAATGGCCGCCTTGGTGTAGCTTGGAATCACAGAGCAGGAAGTAATTCATGTGCATTCCTGGAGTTCATGCACCTGGAATGGGCACATCAGGGGCCCGTGTAGTCAACAGGGAAGGGATTGAGTGGTAGGAAGGCCTCTCTGTGATGAATGACCATGAGTATGGAAGAGGGCCATAGACCAGCCGACCTCAGTGGCTCTATCAGGCATCCATTGACTAGTGAGAGGGAACTATCCCCACTTGTGGAACGTTGCGTCCTTAATTGTCCTGCACTGTCTGGGGACTGCTGGCTATGCACTAGAGCCCCCAGTTCCCTCTCTGTGGCCTGATGCAATGGCAGAATCTACTTCAGATGTACTATGGGGATTCGGTAAGTTTGCAGGCAAAAACCTGCAAAGCGCTTTAAACATGTACGAGCTTTGTGCATGCTCTGTAGGCGATGTTCATACTCTGTATGAGGTACTCTCACTCAAAACTCAGAAGCCACCCGTCCCTCACTGTGAGGTCCTAACCAGACTGGCAGGGCTGCAAGGAGGACTGGAACAGGAGAGAAAAACCAGTCCCCCCACTCACCCACCCACACACACACACACACACACACACACACACAGAGACACAGACACGGGTCCCATTGTCCCCACGGGGAGACCGGGCACCTCAAGAGAAGAGTTGGGGGCATCAGCAGATCACAAATTCAGGGGATCATGGAGGAAAGTAACTCTTCAGCAGCCAGACTTAGCCCTTGGGTTGGATGAAGAAGCCTGGTGTCCTGGTCATAGGAGGTACTCCCCATGGGACCTTGGGGTAGGGGCCATAGGGACTGTGTTTCCCACGCGCCTTGGCGCACAAAGAGGAACATACGTGCTCATGGAGGTGTTATAAGGATAATGCAGAGCCTGGGTAGCCAAGGTCACCCTGATAAACTCGTCAGGGCGGGGCTCTGGAGAGGACCAGATGTGAATTTTAGTACTGTCCAGGCTCCAGTTCTGAGCTCTGACACCCACCTGCTGTGACCCAGGGCAGGCCACTGCACTTGATGGTGTTTCATTTGGCCTCAGGGACTGGCCTCATCTGGAAAGGGTGGTGGTCCTTGCAGCCCTCATCATATTCCCAGAGTAGGGCTTGGGTCCCTGACTGGGTGAAGCCAGAGCTCCCAGGGTGGCAGGCAGGCAGGAACACCTGTGGCCTTTGGTGGCCCACCCCCCTTGCCATCCTCATTGGAAAATGGGTGAGGTAGGTTCTGAAGTCTATGTTGGTGTAGGGGGCGGGGGTCTCAGGGCAGCCACAGCTGGCCAGGAGGTCTAGAATTTCAGGTAGAGGCATCCCCAACATAGACTGGGGTGGCCTTCTGAGTCATCCAGATCCAATGGCTGCCTGGCTTCTCTGCACACCAGCCCTGAGATCCCGCTGGGGACATCCCATTAAGAGTCCTGTCCGGGGCTGGAGAGATGGCTTAGAGGTTAAGAGCACCGGCTGCTCTTCCAGAGGTCCTGAGTTCAATTCCCAGCACCCACGTGGTGGCTCACAACCATCTGTAATGAGATCTGGCACCCTCTTCTGAATACATAATAAATAAATAAATCTTAAAAAAAAAAAAAAAGAGTCCTGTCCCTGTCTCCAAATCAGGAAGAGTGTGGATGACATGGAAGGTAGGTGTGAGCCCAGCATAGAGCTGACACACGGGTGCTTATCCCCAGCACACCCCACTCTCCGGATAACAGAGAAAATGGGGTGAGGACACAGAGACGTCACTGCCCTTGCCCCTCTCAGTCACCAAGAGAAGAAGAGGGTGGTGGTATGGACGGTAACAGAAGAACAGCAGACGTTTATCGCACACATACTGTGCCAGACACCCGACGGGGCACCTCACTTGATCCAGATCAGTTCACGCCATCCCCATTCATAGGGAATACTGGAGCTTAGAGAGGTGTGGTGAATGGGCCCAGGCCACACAGCTGGGAAGAAACACAGCTGGAGTCCGGGGGCCTCCAGACTCGGCACATCTCACTCCATCCCTCCTTGTCCTTCTAGTCTGTTTACAAGTCACCCTGAGACCCTGGAAAAGTTTGACAAGTTCAAGAACCTGAAGTCGGCAGATGATATGAAGGGCTCAGAGGACCTGAAGAAGCATGGCTGCACCGTGCTCACAGCCCTGGGTGGCATCCTGAAGAAGAAGGGACAGCATGCTGCGGAGATCCAGCCTCTGGCCCAGTCACATGCCACCAAGCACAAGATCCCAGTCAAGTACCTGGAGGTAGGTGGCCACAGCAAGAGGGCAAGTCTCCA
>CABHPQ010166827.1:0-26385 GCA_902168405.1 Peromyscus aztecus
CCATGTGGTTGCTGGGAATTGAACTCAGGACCTCTGGAAGAGCAGTCGGTGCTCTTAACCACTGAGCCATCTCTCCAGCCCCGAAAAGGTGAATTCTTAACACATGCTCTGGAGCTGGCCTTTCTATTCCACTTCTACTAAGTCACCTTCCTCCTTGTCACTGTTGACATCAGACAGCTGAGATATAGGATTGGAATTTGCATAACGATTAAGGTTCTGCAATTTGTATTATACACTATTTTCAGAATTGGCTTCTAGAGATTCTAACAAAGCAATGATTTTCCCCTCTAAATTATTGCCGATTTAAATCTAAATCAAATTAACCACAGGTGTCTGTTGATTACCATAGTGGGCAAGGCAGGCCTAAACATATTTTTACACATGTTTCCTAGAGAACTCCCAAATTTAAGTACCAAATTTATAATTTCTCTATAATTATGAGGTTTGCCCTGGAGCTGCCCAGTACTTCTAATTAACTGGAATAATAATAATAATAATAATAGTAATAATAATAATAATAATAGTAATGAGGAGGAGGAGAAGAAGGGGAAGAAGAAGAAGGAGGAGGAGGAGAAGAAGAAGAGGAAGGGGAAACAAATTTTGCAAGATTCTATCATCTGTTATGTTGTAATGATGATCTTAAAGGATAGTATATATTATTTTAATGAAGCAAAATATACACAAATACTGCTTATTGCCTCTTTCTGCCTTTAGGTTTGGTTGTGTACATTGCCTGTGCCATTTAATGATGAAAACATGTTGTAAGTGGTGAAGGAAGATTTGCAACTCTTAATATTGTCTCTAAGCCTTTGGTACTCCAGTTTCTCTGTCTGAAATGAGAATGGTTTCCAAAGTTAACATTCCAGAGCATGGTGCAGATTAATTTGACCATGCACAGGGAGCTACTCCTTTAGTGGCTTTCATTAGCAATCTGGGAAGCCCCTCACCCTTCTTCTATGAATACTTAAATTCATATATAGACAACCACTACCCTTCTTTGTTAAGACCTCTAAGATTTGTCTTTGGCTAGTTTGCTCAAAGACTTCATTCAGCAATAGTTGTTAGTATCTTTTTGATAAATATAGAATTTATCATCCAACAGACACATTGCAATCTCTGATTTCTTGAAAATCTACAGCTTATTCTCAAAGAAAGCAGAAGTATTAGTTTTTAAATTCCCTGGGATTTGTGTATGTTACCTTAAACTCATGCAGTGCATTCACTCAGTTTAAGACTGGACCTACTTTCTAGTTATCTTTATATTTATATTTTGCCAGCCTGTTTAGAAAACCCTCTTAAACACAGAAACCTAGACTAGTTACCTATTAGCATCGCCTGCCACCACGCTAGAGATGGTGTAACTGAGAGAATGGAGCCAATAAATGAGGCAGATTAAACTCTTGTGCAATAACTAACTTTATTCAGAGCATTGGGCAATTTATTTTCCGTGGGTTAAAAAGAATCACGTAAGTAAATTGTACACAATTCACAAGGCCAAGCCGCGTGGAGTAAAAACATATTATTCCATCGCGGCATATAAACAAATAACAGTAGTCTATTGTAATGAATAAACTGAAGTAAACTCACACCTATCCTCTATACCTGGGAGGAGCATGTAAACACATTCCAAGAACCATTTTGAAGAAACTGAGGTAGCAAGACTCTTGTCTTGTTTCTTTGGAGTTTTCCCACTAGCATTCAGAATTTTCCCCTCATGACTCCATTCTTAGACTGTATTCTGACAATCACCTTTGAATTTTTAATTTTACCAGTGGTTTATTAATACATAATTTTCTATTCTTTCATTTATTCATTCTATACACTGCCATAGATTGCTGCTTCATAAATCTAAATAACATTCCATATGATGAAGACAAAATTCTGTTCTCCTGTTCCTCCTCATTTTGACTTCTTATACCACCTGGGAATTCCTCCGTCACTCTTTTAACTCTTCCTTTCCTCCTTTACAATTTAGCATAAATTATTTCTTTCTTCATAGATAAAGTTTTATTACTTCTAGCTTTCCAATGCTTGATAATTTCAAGTGGAACTGCTTTCTGCCCCAAATCCTGACTTGTAGCAGAATTATAATTCCTTAAGCCAATTTAGAGCCCTTTAAAATGCTAAGGCACACAGGAGGAAGGATACACTTTATTCGCTAACAAGGACCAACCAGCTCATAGCACTTGATGCACTCAGTCATCTGAACTCTAACTGCTAATGCAATGTGGCCATGCAGAGAACGCTTTTGGTAACAAGGAACCCTCTCTATCAGGTCACTTCTCTTTTCATCAGGATGCTCCAGATCCATAACAAAGTTACTGCTGCAGGAAACTGTGACACAGAAAGAACTATGCCACGTATCTGAGAACATACAAATTGCAAAAGAAGGAGACAAATTTTAATGTGGGACAATTTGGTTTGAGTTTTCATGGTACTCTGACGGTTCTGTAGGTGTAACTGTCTTATTAAATAAGAAACACAGAGCCGATTCAGAGATGAAAGCCAAGAGGTCAGAGCGATAGCTAAGAGCTGAGGTTAAAAACCTTACCCTTCCTGCCACTGCTGTTGTACCTCTCTGAAAGAGAGTGACTTCCTGTGTTTTTTTTTTTTTATAGAGTTTCTGTTCTGCCTTCTCATTGGTTGTAAATCCAACCACATGACCTCCTAGTCACTGCCTGTCTGTACAGACCTCCAGGTCTTCTATGGTTGGTATTGATTTTTAAAGGCGTGTGTCTCCAATGCTGGCTGTATCCTTGAACACACAGAGATCCGCTTAGCTCTGCCTCCCAAGAGCTGGGATTAAAGGCATGCACCACCACTGCCCAGCTTCTGCTAAGGCTTGCTATTAGCTCTGACCCCCGGGCAACTTTATTTATTAACATACAAATCACATTTCAGTACAAATAAAATATCACTATATGGTTCTCTATATTCTTAAATTCATTGAACCAAAGTTTTCAAGAGATGGAGTCCAGAAAACAAAATATTCCACCAACTTAATCATATTAACTTCTTGCTTGTATAGAAAGAACCTGGAGCTATATAAATTTTCATGACAACTAAGGTCTCATGGAGTCACACACTCTCAATTCAGACCCTAGACAAATTCCCTACATGATGCCAATCAACCCCCCCCCTTTAAAAGACTGAAACTAGTATATGATTTTAAAGTCTATGAAAGTATGTATTTGTTGTATTTCCAATCCAGCCATAGTGGTGGAATTACAAGTTAAGGAGTTATTGCGGGTCTTCATGGATGGGGGCACAAGGAGGATGTTCTTGTGGTAAGTACATGTTCAGTACCCAGCCTCTCTTTTTTTCCTGACCTTGATTTTTCAATCAGCATATGAGTTTTGTGGCTACTTGATATTTTTTAGGACTTGTAATATTTGTGTGTATGGGAAGTTGGGTTTTATTCTTGCAGCCAAGACACACTGTACATAGCTGAGTGATTGTGGCTCCATCTATACTATTTATCAGTCTTTCACACACTGACTTGAACATATACTACATTCTTGATGATACTTATTTGCTGAGAGAGACAGACAAAAATAAAAAGCTACATCATAGGTACTTCTTATATTTACTTCACATTTGAAAAAAAAAACTCTCTGAAGATAAAAATGTAAAAAATACCTGACCATGTTGGAATAGATGAGTCCAGACAATATGGACATGTAGTTTCAATGTGGACAGCATGAGAACCTTGAGGTAGAAACAACTGTGGCAACATTCTGGCCTTAAAATGTCTTATAACTGACAATTCTATTATTCTGTCCTGTGAAGACAAGATAATTCTTTCATTACATAAATATGGTCAGTACTATACAACAAGGAATACTAGTTCTCAAACTGAAATCACGTTTAAGGCAAAAATATTTTGCTAGGATGCGATGCAGATGAATACATTTATCAGTGAGATAATGAATTGTTTGATGAAGATGTAGCGCTAAAATATGACTTTATTTTAAGCAGACATGGCAAATAAATACCTCCCATGCAGAAGTATTTTCCTTGATAGGTTTTCCACATTAAAAAAAAAATAGAAGTTTCCATTGAAAACATCATTTTGGCAAAACACTCTGGAAAGTTTTTGAGAGGCTGTAATAGATCAAATGTAGACTACTCTTAGCTGTTACACAAATTGTCTGTATTTGGAAGTGGAAAACACAAGAGGAGGAATTGGTTCCTGGCTTATACACATCTTGAAGATACAAAGCAGGAAGGAATTCCCCTAACACCACAATGTGTTTTTCTATATCTTTAATAGTAATAACTTGAAGAAGTTCTTAACAATGTATTTGCATTTATGATTGTTATTCACATATATACTCATGTGTATATATGAGAGAGATTAATTTATAGCTCATTCAGAAGTCTTTAGGGTTTTTTAGTTAATCTGTTTAATATGTTTGATTTTCTTAACTTACATTATATATAGTGATTTTTTTCCTCTCTCATTTACCTTCTTTTATCCCCCTCCTCATTCCTGCTAATCGCCTCTTTGTTTCTCAACCAGCCATCCTCTTATTTTCATGTTTTTCTTCTCGTGCCTGTCTTGTGTAGGAGGTCACAGGTCACTGTCATGTCCTGCCCAGAACACAGTCCTTTATATTACTCATCCTCTGGTTCCCACAGACCCGCTTCCTCCCCCCACAACAATGTCCCCTCAGTTTTAGAATGGGAGATACAGATGTTTCTTCAGCAGCCTTACTTTCAGCTACCAGCAGCAGACTTTTGACCCGGCTGCCAGAAACATACATTGTAGAAAAATGAGGAAAATTGAATATTCACATGTAGAAAAATGAAACCAAGTATCTTTTGCCTGTACAAATATTAACTCCACGTGGATCAAAGACTTTAATGTAAGACCTGGAGCTCTGATATTTTTAGAGGGGAAAGCAGATAAACATGTTTCCTTTCTGAAAATGATTCAAATGATTCAAAACATCCGAACAGCTATGATAAGATTTGATTTCATAAAATTAAAATGTATTTGCACAAAATATACAATTGAGTGAAGAGTGCCTACAGAATGGGAATCCTTGCTAGTTTCTCAACCAAAAGAGGATTAATATTTAGAATATGAAAAGAACTAAAATAAAAATCCAAATAACAAGAAGTCAAATTATCCAGCCAATAAATGGGTTACTGAACAGACATTTCTCAAAGGATTAAGTGCAAATGTCCAATAAACATGAAAAGCTTTGCAAATCACTAGCCATCAGAAAAATACACATTAAAATTTCACTGAGATCCTACCTCATCAGAACATCAGTCATAAAAGCAAACAAACAAACAAAAAACAAATAAACAGAAAATGCTGGTAAAAAAGCAGACAAAGAAAAACTTTTAAAAGCTGCTGGCGAGAATGTATGTCAATTTCAGAAAGATAGATGTGGCTGGTAATTGCCTAATTAAACAAATTAAGGTAGCCCCCCCCCCAAAGATACATACCACACCTTTACTCTCACTGGTGGAGCCTAGACTTGATACAGATATGGAACACTATGCAGGTAGGACAAGAAAACAAAGTGGAAATTGCCTAGGTGAATGAAGAGGACTGACAGAGGAAGTAAAACAGAGAGGAGGAGGGATATGGAGGAGAATATGATCAAAGTCCATTGTAGAGTTGTATAAAAAATCGTCTTCTGAAATCTAGTATCTTTTACAACTAATATACACCAAGAAAAACTAACTGACACCCACGTCTCAGTTTCTCCATCTGTCAAGCGACATCAATGCTAGCACTAGAAAATCCAATGGGGTCAATACATAAAATATCTAGAGCAGGTTTTTGCATGTGTGTGTCAAGACTGCACTATGGCACCTTCTGCTCTTGTGTAGTGCACAGCCTGTGTGACTAAATGCAATCATCTTGTTGCCTTGGGGACTGTTACGCGACTGTTAGCTATTATTCCAATTATTACGGATGTGAAAACAAGAATTCAAGAGCTTCAGTAAATTTCTAATAGTCATACAACTATCAAGTGAGAGATTAGATTTCAGTTCCTGTGGGTAATCCATCGTTGCCTTCCTTTAGGATGGTGATGAAAAGCACAAACCTGGCATGATAATGCATGGCCTGGTTTTGACCTTTGACATTAAAACAAATTCTGAGAATGACACTCATGGTAAATGTCTGCCTGTCTTCTATACAATGAAAGGACAGGGGTATTCATTTTGTTTTTGATGAGAGAGTAACAAGTCTAACAGAGATCTGAGGATGTTCTTCAAGGCATAAATAAATGCGATTGATTACAAGCATAGTACTTACTGTGAAACAAGCAAAGGCTTTGAGGTTGCATTTAACACCATCGCTATTGTACCATGTGTTCATTTGTGGTGGAAAACCATGTTTACAACTCTTGTAGCTTTAGAATTAGAATGTGAGAATCTCATCTTGCCAGTTTTTACATTAGCTTCCTTGTTAGGATGATGCTATACGTTGATATCTTTGAGTTCATTGACATTGACACCATCTCTAAATTCTCAAAGTGCTAGATGTTTGAAGCTTCTTTTGTAATATGTTCTTGCTAACGTTTAGCATTTCATACTTTTCTGTTTTTCTTTTCTAATTTAGGAGAGAGAGAGAGAGAGAGAGGAAGGGGTATAAAGGAAGGGAGGAGGGAAGAATGGAAAGAAGGGGGGCAGGGAGACTCATTTCTCATGTTTTTCTTCTGGTTGCGAGTTAGTTCAGGCCTATGACCTCGGCATTCAAAAGATTGAGATACGGGGATGATGAGTTTGAGACCAGCCTGATTTATAGATTATGTTCCTATCTTACTGTATCCCCCTCCATTTTTCCTTCATTTCAAATTCTATGTACTTTTTCTAATATAAGCATTGTCTTTTCACCTACATAATCTAATTCATGATAAAACATTGTCTTATCACGTAAAAAGCATGAACTTGCTTAAAATGTTTTCCCTACTTACGTATCTCGGTACAACTGACCCTTATCCAAACAGTGCCCTAGCGATTTAAAAAGATTTTCTCTTACTTTAAGGTTCTCTTTCCTTAGTTCCTAATGACCTAAGCAGTCACTTTACAGCAGGAGTCAGCTCAGTAGGTGAGTGCCTAATTATTTCTCCCTGAGCTTTGCCACCTGAAGAGCTCATAATGAAGAGTGAGCTGTCTCAACCAGGCCTCGGAAACAAGAGCATCAGGGCAAGCATCTTGGTTAACCCTATCACTGGATGATTCTGAAGATCAGGACTCACCGATGCATTCAAAACCTCACTACGGAGATTCACAGACAGTGACCATTTCAAAAGAATGCTGCATTGTCTTGTGCAGCCAAGTGCAAGAGTACTGGTTGCTTCCCAGGGTAACCCTCACGAATTACCCAGGAATGGTGAATTGATACTTCATATCTGGTTCACTGGGATTTGCTAAAATATGCCTCTGGCAAGTCGGACAGGACTACAAGAGGATTCTTTGACATACCGAAGTTGTATTTCCCTAGATGAGGAGTGTTGCCTGGGATGGCCATGTTTTAGAATGAGGATGAAGCTTACTGTTTGACAGACTCTCAGGCCTCTAGATTCTCCCAATCAGCTCAGCTATCCTGTCATTCTTGGCCTGGAAATTGTCAGTCCTGGGAAAGGCAGAGTCACTACCATTGTCTACATAAACCTCACGGTTTTATAAATCTTATTTGAGTGAGTGCTCCAGCCAAGACATATGTCTGATTGAGAAGACTGCTTCTGTATCAAGATTCACCTGAAATTCTGGATTCAAGATGTACCAGCTCAGTAATCAGAAGAACATTATTTAGCATTAATGTCAACTGGTTTATCTGAGCATGAAGGTAGTAAAGTCTTTCTCACTGAGGTGAAATGAGAATTGAAGACATTATATAGGCATAACTCACCATTAAGTTATGTATTTCTTCATGCACTTATAATCAGCACACCACACAGAGGTGAAAGAGCAGAGATTAGACAAAGGAAAGTTTCAAACATTCCATTCTTAACTACAGTTGGGAATATTGCTACTGAAGTCTTCTGATTGTCTTTTTACTCTGAATCAGTTGTCTTATGACTTGTAATCTCAACCTGTAAGTCTAAGATTGTGTGTTTGCTAAGAGTGCAGCAAAATAGAGTATAAATACTCATGTCATTTGTGTGAGAGAGGATCAGATTAAATTAAGAAGGGTCTATGTAACTGTTCAAACCAAAATTAAACAGCGTGGAAAGCTAGAGATTTTCCAAAAGTCTTCAATTTTCTCCTCCAGATGTTTTATGTGCCCCTGCCCGCCAAGTCCCATACACACAACAAACACATGTACTCAGAATCATAAAGCCGGGGTTGGTGGCATATGCTTTCAGCCTTGCGGTCAGGAAGAAGAGGCTGCCTTCTGTGCGTTCAAGACCTGCCTGATCTACATAATGTGTCCCAGGCCAACCAGGGTGACACAGTGAGACCTTGTCTCAATAAACAAAATGAAAATTAAAAGAAATAAATGAAGGCTTCTGCTGGGTTTCTTGGTTGTTTGGGTGTAGAGGAAGTTATCAGCAAGATCTGCGTGCCCTGTTCCCTAGGTAAATGTCTTCACTTTGAAACACAAAAATAAATCTCCTTTTGGATTATTTTTTCTTACTTTATTATATATTAATTGTACAAATTAATTTTCATTGTGACATTTTAATGAGCTTTGATCATAGCTGTCCCCACCATCCTTTTCAACCTTCTTCTCTATGTTCCTCATCTTCTCTTCTCTGATAGTCCTGTTTTGTGTTCTTGTCCCTTAAATTGTACACATGAATGCAAACATGATACTTCTGTTATTGAAGTTAGCACAGAACTCCAGAGAATGAACATGTGTGCATATGTACACACACACACACACACACACACACACACACACACACACACACATTCATTTTTGTTTTAATTGTGTGTATGTGTATATGCATGTGTCTGCAAGTGTGCACTCGAGTGTTGGAGCTCCCAGAGTTAGAGGTATCAGACCCTTTGGAGCTTGAATTTAAAGTGGTTGTAAGCATCTTGATGTGGTTGATGGCAACCAAACTCTACAAGCACAGCAGATGCTCTTAACTTCTGAGCCATCTCCCCCACTGTCATATTCCTCTTTATATGCATATTTCTCCCAACTTTTCTCTGATAAAGGTTCTTGAACAATATGGTTTTGTATGAAAGTGTAGGTGTTTGCAGCACAAATTACTAGAATTTCATTGCAAAAAGACATGTGAGCTTTAATTTTGATTGACACTCCCAAAATAAGTCTCTAAGAGCCTCTAAATTGTACCAGTAATATTGCCGTGCTATATTAGTTAGGTGTGCTAATGCACCATAAAGTCACTAGCATACTAGTATTTCAGTTTGTGTCCAGTTATGGGAACAACTATGACTTTTACTTTAAATTTCTTTAGTTTAATTTTGTATATTTTGGTACTGTTTACATTAACTCTGTTTTGAAAGACATATGCAGATATATAGAGTACCATAAAAGTAATTATACTGATTTACAGAACTTTCTGTGTTAGGAATATGTCTGTATTTAGTACACTGAATACTGCTTGCTTAAATTTTGACTTTATTTATTTATTCATTTATTTATTTATTCATTTATTTATTTATTGATTGATTGATTGATTGATTGATTGATTGGGTTTTCAAGACAGGGTTTCTCTGTGTAGCTTTAGAGCCTGTCCTGGAACTCATTTTGTAGCCCAGGCTGGCCTCGAACTCACAAAGATCCACCTGCCTCTGCCTCCCGAGTGCTGGGATTAAAGGTGTGCGCCACCACCACCTGGCTCATTTTGACTTTATTTTTAATGTCTTCTAGTTCTAAGATTTTAAATTATCATGTATTAAGATTTGACCTTTTAAAAAATATCTGAGTTACATGTTTTGTTAGAAAATAAATTTCTGGCCAGGCGTTGGTCGTGCACGCCTTTAATCCCAGCACTCGGGAGGCAGAGCCAGGTGGATCTCTGTGAGTTCGAGGCCAGCCTGGGCTTCCAAGTGAGCTCCAGGCGCAAAGCTACACAGAGAAACCCTGTCTCAAAAAAAAAAAAGGAAAATAAATTTCTGTGTAGTTTTATTTATTTGTTCAAGTTTTTCTATTTTAATCCACTTTGAAACTAGAAAATAATTTCCTAAAAACAATTCTGTAACCATTTCAGAATAAGTAGTCATATGTCTAAGGAAAGAGCTGTGTATATGTACATGTGCATTGTTATATATCAGATCTTTAAAAATTGTTACCAAGTAAATCAACCACCATATTCTCAGATACAAAACAATTATAACATTATTTATTAATCTTTAGCTTGGTATAAGATTAATAAATCAGTCCATGTTCATGTTATTCATTTTTAAATTTCTCTTATTTTGATTTTAAGACATGATTTCCCAGTGAAACTCTTTGCTCCTAAGACCTCCTTTATGACTATCTAGAGTGGAAGATAGACATCAATGGAAGTGATTTGAGGCAGGTGGACAGCAAGTGGAAAGTATAAGAGTTCCTCTTCATGTCCTTGTTGATACTCTGAACCATCACCAAAACATCATGGTAGAGATCTCTATTCTACACAACAGATACCCAAAGTCAGTACTGTGCCAGTTATTGGGATTTGAGAAGAAAGGATTAGTATTCTCATTAATAGATAATGTAGGATATGTAAGTACAGGCATACAACACACACACACACAAAAAAAAACAGAAGAGAGAGAGATTGTATACTTTGGTATAGAGCTACAGTTTTAAGAACACATGTATTTGATTAACTAAGCCATCTTCATTTCTGTGTTTAACACTATCAAATTGAATAAAGAATATATGTAACATATTGCCTGCAGTGAGGTATCCCAAACACAGCAAGAGAGATAATTTGTATAGGTGAGCACAAAGGAAACAAAGACTGTAGATGAACAGTCTTTGTAGGGTCTGTAGATAAACAGAAAGGCTCCAATGAAAAGTGAGGGATCAAAGGCTGCTGGCTGCATGGAGACCACTGCTGTCCAAAGCTGTGAGAACTTAAAGAGGAGTTGGGTCTTGATATGTATCTTCAAAGTACAAGGATGCTAAAAATAATACTAAAGAACTAGGAAGACTAAGGAGACTTGTAAGAGCAGAAACAAACAGGGAGTCCGTGATGATACAAGGGAAAATGCCGGGGATGAGAAATTAAACGCCTAACATTCTTCATTCTTCAACAAACGATAAACAGAACAGAGATCAGTGATAAAAACCATTTTTCAGTCTTCTTCTGAATACTTTTCACTTAAAAGTCTATCTTTATCTAAAATCCCAAAATTCAGTTCCATGGAAGGGGCTTGCTTCATCTGTGTGTTCATGTGCTGTTTAGACATTTAAAAAGTCATTTAAAGACACAGATTAGAAGTTGCACGAATCTAATTGGTCTTATAATAAAAACCCAGAGTCAGATATTGAGAGACAAAGGAACAAGCCATTAGAGAAACTTCTCACCACTACTGAATCCTCATGCCAAAAGGGAGGCGCGAACCTGTCTCCATGAATCCTCAGACTGAATGCCCTTAAGTCCTCAGGAAAAAGGGTGCTGAAATCCTGTCTCCTTCTGCCTTATATTCCTTTCTTTGCCCAACCATATCACTTCCTGTCTCAACCTTTCTAGTGCTTGGATTAATTGCGTGTGTGATTCCCAAGTACTGGTATTAAAGGTGTGTACCACCACTGCCTGGCTCTGTTTCTCTTTTAGATTAGATTGATCTCATGTATTCCAGGGTGGTCTTGAACTCACAGAGATTCCAATGGATCTCTGCCTCCCAAGTGCTAAGATTAAAGGTGTGTGCCACCACTGCCCGGCCAATATGTCTAATCTAGTGGCTGACTCTTTCTTCTGATCTTCAGGCAAATTTTATTTGTTAATGAGTACAAAGTATCACCACAATTAGTATTATTTTCTTCTATTGGAGAAATAGATTCCAAGGGTCTAATTTAAGAAATTTTTATGTTAAAGATTTAATATCCCTGTGAGGCCTGCTTTTTTTTTGAAGGGAAACAGGAAGAGTAAATCTGGGGAAGAGGGGAGATGTGGGAGAGGGGACTGGAAGGAGTATAAGGAGGGGAAACTGTGGCTGGAATGTCTTAAAAAGAATAAATAAATAAATAAATATTGTAGTACTAAGAAATGAAGTAAATATTTCTGATTTGTGTTTGGAAGATACAATTTTGCATAACCTGGGAAAAAGCTGACAAAGGCAATTCTGTATTGCAAGAAGTGACTTTATTATGTAACTATCTTTAGTTCCTCAGGACCTGATTTAGTAAATAAAAGATGATCTGATAGATATCAGAAAAGGGGAAAGGAAGACATGATGGGTCTCCTTGACATATCTCTATGTCAATACTTCTACACATTCTACAGCTGTCACAAACTCTCAGCAAGTTCGCCCAAGAAAAAGTTTGTCCTCCATGTATAGGTATACACTGTCTTCTGCATCTCAGTAGGTTTCCAGTCTTAAAATTCTTGAGCAATCCCACAATAAAACCTCCCCAGCCCTAATCCTGTAGCTGCACTCCGGTGTGTGTCTCACTATCATTCTCCTCTTACATGTTCATCTCTTACTCTGGGAACTCTTTCTACGCAGGCCAACCGAGCTTGAGACAGAAGATGCTAATGTCTGAATATCTGTATATCTTGAGCTGGTCCATGAAGCCTAACATTGACAATTAAACACTAAACCCCTTACATAAGAATTTCTGAAAAGCAATTCAAAATTACTGGCACTAAAAATTTATAGAAGTTTGAAAATGAGGTGGCAGTAGGCAATTCAATAATAGAACAGATATTGCCCCAATGTACTAGACCCACAAATTCTCATCTGAAAGTATCTATCAAAGTAAAAACTACATTTTTCTTTCTCATTTTTAAGTAAATTTTAGACACATAAGGGATTGAAAAGCTTTAACACATTATAAGAGAGGTGATAATTAAAGAAAAAAGCTGTAGAAAAATTGAGTATAGTACTTGCTTCCTAGATATAGAGGATAAAACTTAGTGGTTCTTGGTGCAGGGGAAACATATTTTTAAGAGGCAGTAATAGGTGAACAGTAGCCTCTGAGTCCGACATGCAAGCGTGTTAAGGAGACAAACACAATGCTTTAATATAAACTATATTGCAAGCACTCTGGTTCTTTTTCGAAGCTTCAACAGAACTGGATTTAATATATGTCTTGTTCAGAGATACCTTCAAACTGTGCTTTAAGAAGACGACAGAATCACAATTAAACATCCTCAACTCTGAGCAAATTGTGGATCTATATGTGTTGGAGTGTAGATGATGATGCTGGTTATTGAGTTGAAGCATTATTTAATTTTTTTTGGATGAGTTCCCCTATTGAGCAAGTTCATATTAATCCAGAGCTTTCCAAGAGTCATTCAAAAAGATGTATCTTCCAAGACCCATTGTTGAACTAATTAATGAGGTGGGACACTGTGGTGTCCATTTAAAGTTTTCCAAATGGTTCATATGAAGCTTTACAGGATGCAGGTACCACTCATGAGCTGTTCCAAGGAATGTATTCCAAGAGGCAGGTTCTCTGTGGAGACCCAACCCAAATACTTGAACACTTAGACCTTATATCTTTATAGGGACACATTTGTATGCATAAAGTCCTAATTAGGGACCCTGAGAAAGAGATGCCTGGCTTTGTGTTACATGATATTGTGTCTGAATATAACCAGCCTTATAGTTCCTAGGTTCTTTGCTTTGACGATGAAAAAAACAACTAAGAGATATTTAAAGCTCTGTTTGATGTCAAATACTAAATCAGCTACCAGTTGGAAGGTCAAATCTGAAACTTTGCCTCACTAGCATGTGTTATTTCTACATAAAGGTGAATGATAATCAATCTATCCATAAAATCACACTAGACTGTGAGTAGCACACCGAGGAAAAGTGCAAGAGTTGACATCATCATAGAGGAATAAAACTCTAGCAAAACAACATAATACAAAAATATACAATACACTAAAATATTTTATTTGGATTTTTTCCTTCCATATAGTCCATGGTATGGCTTTAAGGAATGGCATAGCATTTATTTTGAGACATTCCTTCACCCCTAGGTCAGTTCATTGTATTTATTTTCCTTAACATGACCCGTTTTATGAAGCAGGGGGCACATCATACACTTTCTCTCTATAAGTAGAAATTTATGTCACATCTTACCTGAGTTTCTCTCTTAATTGATGACCGAACCAGATGGCTTTATTATTGCTCTAGCATTGGCTACACACGAGCATGAAAAGGGCATTCCAGCACATGGCATGACATAATTGGAATAGACCTCTGCTTTCAGGTCAACCACACACTCACTGTACCATTTTTGTATCTCTAAAAGCGGCACTAAGAATGCTACATAGGAACTCCCCAAGAAAATGTTCTCTATGTTGAAATGAACTCAGGCTCATCTCCTACGCTTCTCCCTAACCAAAATGATGGAAGGATTTTCTGTTTCTGTTATGGAAAGATGCTGTGGTGTCAACTGAAGATGGTCAGCAGGCTGTTTCATGGATGTTTAGTATGACGAGGCCAAGTGACGCATAGAAGAGGCAAAGCATGGACTCAACTGAGGCATCTCAGATTCTGGGGGAAGATGGAGTAAAATACACACTAATTTAAATTTGATCATGTGCTTTGGTTTGAAGAATGGAAGAGTTGATTTCATCTTTGTACTTCTGTATGCCATTCCCTCTGTCTGTCTAATTTAAACCTAGATTAGTGCTGCAGGTGAATTGTCACAACTTTATTTCCTAATTGAAATGTCAGATTTTACCCATAAAATGACAGATATTTGATGCTGGCTTGATGCTCAAAGAGGCCCTGGTATAAGTGATGCACTGAACTCAGACACAATTTGTAATGTCATTAGTATCAGTTCTAACCCACCTGGACAACACATTTTTTTTTTCAAATTTTTGGTTTATGCTAGTACATTCAGGAAGGCTATTGTATTAATCTAGCTACATACTTGATTTGATTTTAGGAAAAACTTAGATTACAGTTTTTATGAAGTTCATTAAACAAAGCTGTACTCATACACAACAAAAATCTACTTTTGTTATACATGGAACATGGCATTGCACATGTAAATATCTGTGCAGGAAAAAGAAATGGTCTTAATAATGAGATGAGCACTCTTTTCACTAAACTGTCACAATTAAAACTGTAATTAAAGATATGTGTGTTTATATATCATGACATTAACTTTAGTTACAAATCTGTTTTCAATATAA
This sequence comes from Peromyscus aztecus, assembly GCA_902168405.1. NCBI lineage: Eukaryota > Metazoa > Chordata > Mammalia > Rodentia > Cricetidae > Peromyscus > Peromyscus aztecus. The sequence goes on from CABHPQ010166827.1 coordinate 15,258, forward strand.
TTTGGTTAAAAAGAATGTAACAAGAACACAATTATTTCTCAATATTGTACTTTCTATAAGAGAAATTATGGCTTTCATTTTACTTTCAGAATGGAAATCATACCACCTCAATGTTGCCTTACATGGCCTTTTTGTGAAACAGAGTAAGTTTAATATTCATGGGACAAGGACAATGTCTTGAGCCTGTTACAAGCTTGTTAAGCAGCCTGAGATGGTGAATGACTGGGAAACTATAGTATTTATATGAGAAGAGTTAATAAAACTATTTGTATGTACTTATTATTTTATAATAATAAATATTTAATAAAATATTTTCTTTAAACTTAATTATAATTTTTTTTTAAATTTGCCTAGACTCAGAATGTGAACAAGTTTCAGAATGATGACTCGACCCTTTCTGGTCTTCTTTATCAACCCACCTCTTTGACAATAATGGAGAAGTCACGAAGGGAGGCTTGGGAGTCACATCACTCCAATGAGAGAGAGAGAGAAAGAGAGAGACAGAGACAGAGAGACAGAGAGAGACAGAGAGAGAGAGGCTTTATTTCAACAGACATTTTTCAACTGATGAAGACCCCAGATGGACCAGAGAAAGCATCTGTTTTGTTTCTGCCTGTTTTCTCTATTATTTCTTGTTTATATTCTTTCAGTTGTGTTTTCACTGTTATTTGACATTTGTCCTTTCCTTGAATTGGTTTTGATGTCTAATTACAGAGACTATTCTGCTGTTTGGAGTCCGGCTCCCAATAGACAACAGCAGCTGCATGTCTATTGTCCCGCTGCTTCTGCATTCATCTCCTGACCCACCAGCCACAATGGCCTGGAGAATTGCGTAAGGACAACACACTGGCTTCTCGAGCTGTGATATTTGGAGCACTGCAGCCTGCAGATGTAACTGATGTTAGCACTTCATCTTGCCTTTCTGTGGTAAAACCAGTTTTCTAGGCTGCTCTAGCTCTCGGGGGAAAAGAACATCCCAATTGGATGGAATGCTAATTGAGAAGTTTCCCTTATTGTAAGTCCTATGCGATGTTCACATCGTTCATTCCCTTGTTCGTTTCCTCCTGATATCTCGCAGCTTCACCCCTCCCTTTTCCATTGTCCTTTATTTCAGCTATGCGCCATTTCCACCTGAGGCTAATGTGTATCTATCTGTCTTTTCTGCTTAATATGTACTGCATTGAAAGTGCTAACTCCAGCCGGGCAGTGGTGGCGCACGCCTTTAATCCCAGCACTCGGGAGGCAGAGGCAGGCGGATCTCTGTGAGTTCGAGGCCAGCCTGGTCTCCCAAGTGAGTTCCAGGAAAGGCGCAAAGCTACACAGAGAAACAAACAAACAAAAAAAAATGCTAACTCCAGACTCTGAAGTATCAAGATCTTTGATAAGAGGTTAGTTATTTATTGAATATCCAAACATACATGCATTTTATAGCTATACCTCTTTGGCTGCATAAAGATGTATACTTCATAACAACGGTAAAACCAATTTTTTTTTTCAAAAAGAAGAAAGTAATGTTTGTGTCTAATGCACATGGGCACATTGTATGATTTAATTTTAATTGTTCTAGTTTAATATTTTCATTGATGTTCTTCTGTGGTATTGAATTCTATTAATTCTTGAGTGCCTTAAGGAAAACATAATTTATTCCTAGTTTAACTAACACTTGCTATGGCAGCACACATAATTTCATTAAAATAAAAACTCGTAGGAGACATAAGTGACTTCCACATAGCGTGAAACAGAATAGATACAGGGCAAGGTGTTTTTGTGAGGAACTTACTGGAATGAATTGTGTGGCTGGTGACTAGAAAGGTAGTGTAAGCTCACATGCCTATCCTTATTAGTAGCTCAAGGTTTCTGGAAACAGACACTTGTAAACATTTTTAAACAGGAGTTAGTTCATGACATATAAGAGATCTTTAGGGTCTTGAGTGAATGAAAGACTTTGGTTGCAAATGATGGACCCCACACTTCATTGCCATGTCTATCTCTCTGAATGGAGATGTTTTTAGGTACCATCAAGTACAGTGTATGGTTCATAAGCAATGTGGTTATATTGCTGCTTTGGTACCAAATCAAACATAGTTACTCGCTGACATTGGAACACAGATATATGGACAATTATATAAAGAAAACTTATAGATAAGATGCCTAAAGAAAAGAATGGCTCTGGAGTTGAGAAGTGAAGTCATTCGTGATGCTTGCTTAAATAAGAAGATCACAGTTCCCTCTTACAGTTATCATGCCTTCCTTGGAGCTACATATTGCTACCACATTTGGAAAAAAAATAGAAATGGAAACCAAGGAACAGAAAAAAAAAAAGGATTTTTTTAAAAATTTTGATTATCATGCAAATAATTTCAGAAAATCTACATTTTAAACAAAATACATATTTTCAAATACTTGTTACATTGCTATGTCCTCTGAGTTGAAATGCTCTTTCTTGAGGGAAGAGGGGCTCATCATGCTGAGGAAATTCATGGCACGTGCAAAACACACCAGGCCCCTCCCTCAGGCTGTACAAACTTTGAACAAGAGAACTTCTTCAGTGGCTCTGCCTGATAGTTGTGTGGAACCTCAGGGGTGCAGATTCTGTAAGACACCAAAACCTATGGTGATGCAGTTACCGTGGAGTTACCCATGTGGCTCATTAGCAAGACCATTGTTTCCGGAAGCTGCCCTTCAATGTAGTAATCACTGTGGTACATCATTAGTGCCTTATCTAAGATGAATAGGTGTTTGTTCGTAACCTCTCAGGAAAAGCCCCACAGCAATACTCCTCCATCGCAGATGATAAACTATAGAATTCACTACTTTTAAGTAGATTCTTTTCTGGGTAGAGAATTTTTATTAATGAGAATATTCCATCAGCAAGTATGCCAGCAGGCCACAACAAGTGTCAGCACCTAACCTAACAACAAGAGCCATCTCTATCTGCTACTTCTAAGGAGACGAACAAAGTGGAAGTGGGCTGTGATGGACACAGGACAGCAGGGTTGTTTAAGGGACTATGGGAGGAACACAACTGCCTTAGTTACACAAATTACAGGAACCAAATCCAAGAACGGTCTTTGGGGAGAGAAAGACTACAAAAGACTCAGTACTATTGTCAGAAGGACTCATCTTGAGTTCTAAATATTGCTTGATATGCACACCTGAGAAACGAAGTTAGACTTAAGGTTTAGTCTACTATGGTTTCTTCCTATTTCAGCGGTGAACTTGGGGGGAAAAAGGCAAGATGCTTGTGCTGTGCTTTAGCTCTAGATGCTGAGCTCTCCTCACTCTTCAGTGGGAAGATGAAAAAGACATTTATATCTCACAAAAATGTATAGTCATAAAGGAAGCATGAAAAGGACACCAGAGACAAAAGAGAAATAGTGAGGAAGAGGATGTGATTTCATAAACAATAGTAAATATATAGACATTCCTGACAGCAACTGCAGCTGAGAATAACCACATGGACAGGAAGGAGGCTAGTGTTGGAGCAGAGTGATTGTGACAATGTTAAAAGACAGAAGAGAAGAAACTGATAACACACATAGAATGAGATGCAGTTTATTTTTCCTTGCACGCATATTTGTGGACTTTATATGAAACAACCCCAGGTTTTTGAAACCTCTGCTCCACATATGTGATAAATTTTTGATGACCAAGTCTTAGAGGTTCTAGAAGGCAAAAGGACAATAAATTTACTCAAGGGGCGCAGAGCCATGCTCCATTCAAATGATAACAAAACAAAACAAAAATTGTGATGTGCTCTTGAAAGATTATATTTTCTTGGGGGCGGTTGTGTATCCTTGAGCATAGAGAAGGGCTCGTTTCAGGTGGGCTTAACTTGGATGTTGACAAAACTTCAGCCGTGTTGTCTCAGCGTCCATTCCTGGTGGTTTCAAAGAATGAATTTCAAGGACAAGCAATGTGACTTTAAAGAGGATCTTTTATTATAGGAAGAAAGCTCAAAGGAGAGTTTAGATTGATTACAGCAAGCAAAGATCCAGAGGGGACCAAACTGAGGCTTCAAACTAAGCTTCCCAGTGAGAGCTGTTTTGTTGTTGTTGTTGTTGTTTTATTTTATTTTATTTTATTTTATTTTATAACAGGACTTCATTCAGAAACTGGATAAAAACTGAGGTACTGTCTGCTGAGATTGGTTGATTTACTGAACATACCTTGAGCTCAGCCAACTGAAGAGCTCCGTACTCTGCATGTGGTCCTCTAACCTCAGCAGACAGATGATCATGTGCCAATCACAAGTTTGCCATCCAATCAGAGGTGACTGGCACCCACTCTGCTCATCTCTGGCTCTTGAATTGTTAGTGGCCCACCTTGACAGCCAATGTCTGCTGGTCGTTTGTTCACTGGTTGTCACACTGCAGGTATCCTGTCTGCTGATAATTACAGCATGCTCTCTCTGTTCACATATTTATGTGGTCAGCGCATTGTCCCATCACCAGGCTGCTTCGCATCACAGCTGCCAAAACGTAGACACAGTTGTCAGTTACAACATATCTAGCTTTCTGTACGTAGGATGGTGTGGGGTCACTCTTTCCTGACATGGGTGGAGGCTCCTTAGAAGCTGTGATCATTAACATTTTAGTGTATTACAATTAGCTGCATTAGCTGTAGGAATACAGGAACTTGCTCACATTCCCCAGGGAAGAAAGGAATATAGGAACTTATGCACGTTCCTCATGGAAGAGTTCCTCAGAAGGAGCAAGCCTGCTGTTCAATTTTACTCAGGGCCTTTTCCATCTTGAATCTAATCAGCTTGGTGTTTTCACCCTCAGCTCTAAGCTCTTGTGTTTCCCATCCTTAGTGTCTCCTGCTCCAAGGTTGACAAGTCTTCCAAATACCCTACACAAAGAGCCAAAGCATCCATGACACCTGAATGAAAACTTTAGATCGGGTTCATTGAAAGGCTCAATTTCTTTTTCTTAGAAGAAAGGAGTTTAAAAAGATATTTTGCTGTAATTCTTAAACACAGCATATTTTCTGCAATTAGATATTTCACCAAATTTGAGATAATATTAATCAAAATTAGGCTAATGATAGTTTGGTTCATGCTTTTAGAACTAAAGTATTTTAGTGCTAAATAAACAAAGTTAGGTCATCTGGAGATATTTTCCCTTGGAAAATGAATAAGTACAGTATTATTTATACTTTGCATTCAATTAAATGAAGACTCAGAGAGGGTTACCAGTTGTATAAGGCTGCAGAAGTGATAGGGGTGGGTGTCCAGCCACCACATCTATTCAGCTTGTTATGGATGCCACAGGAAATGGTTCCACCTACAAATCTGCACAGAATGATGGGTTCAGTCATTTGACTTTGTTTCTGAACTTTGCTTACTTGTAACTTGATGTACTGTTTAAACGTGAAGTTTTCTCGGTCAACCACAGAGTTATTTGAATTTTTATTTGTTCCAATATCCTCCAGATCTATTTTATGGACATTAAAATTTGGAAATAAAAACTTTCCATGTTTTAGTCTCACATATAAAGAGTTTTGAAATCTTGATTCTAATCTTCGTAGTAAGAACAGTGCTGACACGACACAAAACAGTGTAAAATAAAAACATTCTTATCCACCAAGCATCAGAGAAATGGATGCTAAAAAATCTCCCTGTAAACACTGTGAGGCAATATTCCAGCGAGAGGAGAAATAAATCCAAGAGGGCTGCTGTAGTAAAAGCTGGGGGAAATCTACTTTACTAGCATATGCCGCTTTCTAAAATAAAAAATACCAAAAAGGGAGCTTTATTGGTGAACTCCAATACTAGGAGACTTTATGACCACATTAGATAGCTGTAGATACTTACAAACAGTTCTTTTAATCAACACTGAGTACCCTCCCAAGGCCTTGTCATAGTCAAGATAATCTCTCTAGTCACCAATTTCTTACACTTTTCCTTATTTTCTGATTTCATCTTCAAAGGGATCTTCTTAACATGATATTAAAACTTTCATTATTGAAAACTACTGTTGAAAAGTTATTAGTAACTTGTTCCTTGAGGAAAATGAAGTAGAGCACTTTCTTCTGCGCCCCCCACTCCTTGAAGTTTCTATATGGTACAGGAATAGTCAAAATAAGACTCTGAAAGTTGGAGAGAAAGCAGTTGAGCCAGGATCTTGTATCCTGAGAAATGATGTAAAGGATACTCTGGTTTCCTTTTCATTCACAACCTCATTTTGTGATAGAAAAAAAATAGCAATTAAAAAAAATTAAACACAACAAGAACAAAACCCTCTACTGTCTTTAGTCACAGAACAATGAAAAGACATCATAACAAAGCAAAATAAACCACGAATAAAAATAGATACACATAACATTCCATTTCTACCAAACACGGCAGAAAAAGAAACAACAAAAACCACCCCAAAGCCAAAAGGTGTTCTTTGGTGCATCATACCAAAAGAGTTGGGTGAAATGCTTAGATTCCTACCTTTGTCAAAGGTCTCAGTCATTCCACTACATGGTGGAATTAGACAAAAGAGGGAAGTGTTATCCAGGACTGTCCTTTCGGACCTGTGATACAGCCCTAGTGTGGGTGCGGTTAGGCTAATAACAACATATGGCTCTCCATCCCTGTGGCAGTGATGTCAGCAGAGGTCTTGTGGGGAGTCAGGAAGCTCATGCTGATTATTAGAGATAGCCCCTCGTTATTGTGGGAGGAGGCCACTTCAAGAGCGGTGATTAGGAATCCCTTCTTCTCCCAGCTTACTTGTTGTCAACAATCCCTTGTGTCATTCATAACAGTAACAAGAATCCCACCATCACCCTGGGTATCAGTGGAGTAATGAGGAATTTGAATTTCTGCCTCCAAGCAGGATAGGGGAGAAATCCAGTTCATTGGTTCCAGCTGTTTGGAAAAGGTGTGTGTAAACACTGTATTTAAATAAGTTCACATACAACATCCAAATGTAAAGATTTCAATTGAACCAGTTAGGCATCATGACAAGAACCATGAGGAATGTAACTGAGAAATGTATCCAAACTTGGCTTTAAAAATCTATAATAATTATCTGACAAATCTTTTTAAATAGGCCGTAACAAAATACTTACGAATGAGCAATTATGAACATACTCATAACCAATTTAAAAATAGAAACTATAAAGGAGATATAAACTACAAAGGAAAACCAAATGGAAATTTTAGAAATAAAAACTTATAAGAACAACAATAACAAACTCAATGCATAAAAGATAGACAAAGATAGCAAAACAAGACAAGACAATGGGAATTACCCAGTCAAAACAACTAAGAAAAATAGACTATGAAAACAAAAACTATTGCAGGGACAAGGAGATTACAGAAAAAAATCAAAACAAAAGCAAGTTTTGCAAAGAGTTGGAGACAAATAACTCAATACATCAAGGAAGAAAGCAATTATAGCAATTATGGATCAAGCCAATTCCTACATAGAAACCATGGAAACCCTAAGGAAGTGTTATGTGTGTGTGTGGGGGGGGGGGGTGTGTGTGCCAACTCAGGTTTACATGCTATTTCTAAACTAAGAAGAAATTCTATTGGTTTTGAAGTAGTGTACACACCAGCCAATTGGCAAACTTCTGGTTTTGATATTGTACTAGAGTTAGAACAATGATTAGAGGAAAATGGTTGAAGAATGAACGATAGTTACCTATGTTACCATTGCAATCTCCTATGAACATTGATATTATAAATACTAAAAATCACTTATAGCTGGGCGGTGATGGCGCACGCCTTTAATCCCAGCACTCGGGAGGCAGAGGCAGGTGGATCTCTGTGAGTTCGAGGCCAGCCTGGTCTACCAAGTGAGTTCCAGGAAAGGCACAAAGTTACATGAAAAAACTGTCTTGAAAAACCAAAATAAAAAAAAAATCACTTGGTAAATTGAATCACTCAGATTCAGCCATAAATAAAGCTTGAAAGGAACAGTTACCATGCCAACAGGCTTTGTCCACTGGAGTTGACAGAAGTTCAGTTCCAGCTCATCAAGTTTAGTGTTTCTCTTGAGTGACTTAATCTCAGGAATATTCCTAGGGAAAAGGAATTTTATCTGCCTTACTTTGGGGAGGGATTTGATAGGATTGGCATCTTGCCAATTCATTGTCCATCCTCAGATTCACTTGTAAGTGAACATAAGTATATTCATGTACATATATGTAAGAATATAAAGTAGACCTAAATCCCACTTTATAAATTTTTTTCTTGGAAATAGTGGTTTTTACTTCTTTAATATGTATTTGGAAAGGAATTGTTGAGCTTTGCAAACACCTTCAACTCTATTTTTTTTTTTTAAATATAAGACAGTGTCTCATTACATAGCCATTGTTGGCTTGGAATTCTATGTATATATCAGAATGACTCTGAACTTGCAACCACTCTCCTGACTCTACCTTCCTAGTGCTGGGATTACAAGTGTGGACCACGACATACATCAATTTTATCTGTATTGTTTTCTTTATGACCTTAGAAGAAGGAAATGGAAAAGTGACTCATGGTGCCAACAAGATCCCAGTTATCCTTAGAGATAAAAAGCAAGGGACAACAGAACCATGGGGTTGAGCTATGATAAACAAAAAAGGATGCAGACGTCAAGTTAGTAAGGAGGGTGGAGTACATGAGCAGAGGAGAGATGTGGACTTGATGTAGAGAGTTAGGTGCTCATGTCCATGTTAATCTGAATTCAGTTTTTATCATTACTGTTCTGTTTCCCCTTCTGCCTGTTTCTGTAGTGTGGTGGTATTGTGTTGCCCAAAATATTGTGCACTCTAATAAACTTATCTGGAGTCACAGAACAGAACAACCACAATATTAAACATAGAGGTTAGACAGTGGTAGCACATTCCTTTAATCCCAGCATTCCAGAGGCAGAGATCCACCTGGATCTCTGTGAGTTCAAGGCCACACTGGAAACAGCCAAGCGTGGTGACTCATGCCTTTAATCCCAGGAAGTAATGGCAGGAGGCAGAAAGGTATTTAAGGCGTGAGGACAAGGAACTATAGCCTGATTAAGCTTCAGGCTTTCGAGAAGCAGTTCAGCTTCCAGTCTGAGGAAACAGGATCAGCTGAGGAATTGCGAGGTGAGGAAGTTGTAGCTTGTTCTGCTTCTCTGATCTTCCAGCTTTAACCCAATAAATACCTAGCTCTGGGTTTGTTTTTATTAATAAGACCTTTAAAGATTTGTGCTACACTGTAGGGGGAAACAAGTGTCTATCACTGGGTTATTAAGTGTCTCTCAGAGTATAGTTTGGAAAAGACTTAGCTTAGCTGTCATTGTGGCACTCCTGTGATGTTGTGGGAACTCTAAGAGCTGGGTCTTAGTAGGGGATGTGCTGGTCCTTGGGGGCACACCCTCCTAAGAGACAGTGGGTCTCTGAGCTTCTTTCTTTCTCTGAAGTTTGCTTCCAAGTTTGGGGGTGAGTGGGTTTGGTCTGCCAGTTTCTCTTCTCTTTGACAAGAGCTTCCCTAGACGCTTCAAAGTGACAGGTGACAGCACTTCAGACTTCAACTCCTGGATCAGGAGAAAAACAGGAAACAAAACAAAACAAAACTGTCAACAACAATAACAACAAAAAGCACCCCCCCCACACACACACTTACAAAAACTAAGGTTTTCTGTTTATAAGTTTAAAAGTTGGGTTTTTTTTTAAATGTAACTGAGTTTTCAACTATATTTTTGGGATAGTGTAAATTTGAAAGCGTGATGACTATTCTAAGTTTGAGAATTATATAAATATTTAGCATGAATTTTTTGCTTTGAATGTATTTTGAATGTTTATATGAGTATGTATATGCTGTATTAGTGTGCCATGTACACAAGCATATGTTTAGGTGTGCATACCTATGTGTACAGATGGAGACCAGAAAGTATTTGAGGAGTCCTGCCCCATCTCTTCTCCTGTCTCTATGTCCCTCTCCTCAGCACCGAGTACATCCATGGGTACATCCATGACAGCTTTTTAAGTGGGTTCCAGAGATTTGATCTCAGGACCTCATGTTTGCTTAACAAGCACTCTCACCTGATCAGCCCTCTACCCAGCCTGTTTGTTTGTTTATAATGGATTGTTTAAAGCCTTTCCTGGTAATTGTTAATGTATCAGTTCATTTGTAGCAAATTCCTGTCTTAAATCATCTGTCGCTCTTGGTGCCCTCTCCTTACACCACAAGAACACTTCTTAAGACTACTTGACATGAGGCAGTGGTCCCCAAGGCATCCATTGAAAATTTTAAAGTGTCTCTGGTAAATAAGATGCATCAAATGCAAAACCAGAGAAAAGGCAGAATTATAAAATCACCTCTAAAGAGAAAATGATTTCTTGGATTTCAAAATCAAACAAACAAACAAACTCAGTTGCGAATGTGGAAAGTGCAAATCGTTTTTTTAAACATTATTCCCTTCCTAACATCAAATGCTGGAACAGTTGGTGGATTGTCTGAGTCAAGAAGCATTTGCCTTACAAAGCTGCCATTGAATTAACCTCAGGAGCATAACTCAGCTCAAAGACAAGAATGGAGTGTGTTTGCCTTTCCACCCCAATCTGTGATTTTTATCTAATGAATATGTTAGCGCTTTCTACTTTTGTGGAGTACAATTGAAGTATATGTAATGCAGTGTCATTGTTATTTCACCAAGGGGAAGTTAAAATTGATTCCCTGATTTTAAAATACTTTGCTAATCATTTGGAAGACATTAGCAAATAGCTTGTGTGGACCCCTGCCTTTTTTAAGTAGGCCACCTGTAGAGCTTCTGAAGGTTATTATTTATATGAGTTGTAAGAACAGGACAATGACCCTTTAAAGTCTTAGATCCAGGTCGTACACTGAGTTGAGTGCTTGGGGGGTTTCAAAGTCTATGTTACGAAAGAAGTTTTCCATGATTTTTGTACGTTCTACCTAAACCATTGTATTTAATATGAAAATTGGAAATGTTGGGGGAATTCTAGTCTTTTGCAAAGGAGATACTGGACCATCATGATTTTCTTGTCTATCTAGCTAGTCTAGGCAAACAGGAGTCTACAGAATGAATAAACTACTCCTTTTCTTTTCTCAAATACTAAACATAAAAATGTTATAGTCAGAAAAGTTTTTTAAGATTTATATTTAAAATCCTCTAATTATGTGTATTTGTGGTCTGTGTGCAGG
>CABHPQ010166827.1:26485-43017 GCA_902168405.1 Peromyscus aztecus
TATATTTAAAATCCTCTAATTATGTGTATTTGTGGTCTGTGTGCAGGTATGTGCTCATTAAAGTGCATGCCCCAGGACCAGAGGCATCTGATTCCCCTGGGGCTGGAGTTGTAGGTCATTGGATGTCTATGGTGATATTTTATTTGTGTTGAAATGTGATTTTATTTGTATGTTAATAAAGTTGCCTGGGGATCAGAGCTAAGAGCAAGCCATTAAGTAGAAGTCTGGTAGTGGTAGCATACACCCTTAATCCGATCACATGGCAGGCAGAGTCTGTGTGTTCAAGGACACAGCCAAGCAGCAACACGAACCATAGAGACTTGGAGGTCTATATAGACAGGCAGTGATGAGGAAGTCATGTGGTTGGGTTTACAGCCAATGAGAAGGTAGAACAGAAAGGCAATAAAAAGACAGGACACAGGAAGAAGGTCTGTCTCTCAGGGAAAGGATGTCAGCAAGTGGTAAGATAAGGTGGTCTTAGCTTTTGGCTACGGCTCAATCTCTTGGACTTTTAACTCTTTATTTGGCTCTGTGTTTCTTATTTAATAAGACCATTTAGAATTACATCTACAGAAGTCATCCTAATTGGGTAGCTGGGATATGAACTCAGGTCCTCCTGAAGAGTAGTGTGTTCTCTTAACTGATCAGTCATCTCTCCAGGCTTCAGAAAATTCTTAATAACATTGTCCATGCTTTAAGATTGCTCATCATGAGCCAGCAAGATGGCTCAGAGAGTAAAGGGACTTGATGTTTAAGACTGATGATCTGAGTCCATTCCTGGTGCCCCACATGATGGAAAGAAAGAAATGATTTCTGTGTGTTGTCCTCTGACTTCCATAAATATGTCATGCATAGATGTGTGTGTGCATACATGTGTACACACACACACACACACACACACACACACACACACACACACACAACCCATTAAAGTAGAAATAAAATTCAAAGTCATCTCATCTGTTTCTATGGGTTTCATAGACTAATTTGTAGTTTTCGCATATTCAGTTTGTGTGGTAAACTTTGCCTTTGCCTTCATTTTAACTCATATGATTTCATTTTATTTAAAAGGGCCAGGGAACACTGCTGGACTCCTGGAGTATAACTTACCTTCAGAACTATGGGATACTAAACAGGTATTGTTTATATTGCTAAATTTGTGCATAAAGCATAAATTTAGTCTTGTGACAGTGAAGCTGCCGAAAAATATTTGATCATTGTCCTTTTTACAGAAGAAAAATCAACAACATAGTCAAGATTCATTTAAAAATATCCAGATATTTTGTAAAATTAATAGCAAAAATAATAACTAAATAAATAACTGGAAAACAATTTTACATTGCTTATCTTGCAAAAACATTATATTAGCCATTTCATTTGTGAGATATAATAACAAGCAAAGTATTATGAAGCATCAGTTAATTTTTTTATATCTGGGTATATATTTGAGAAACATACATCTAGGGCATCTCCCAGCATGTTATGAGATACTTCTAAGCAATCCTCCATGGTGGTGTGTGGGTTTACTTACTCATGGCAAGCAGATGATAACTCTCAAGCTATTGATTCAAGTCAATTTCAGTCAAGTTTTAGACTAATTGACATAAGCATTTACTGATCTAAGAGCATAATATATAACATATTTTTTTTGCTTTGTGGTTATAACATATTTTCTGAACCTAACCCTCCATGAGATTTATTAATAAAAAAAGCTTTTAATTTTTTATTTTAATTTTTTCTCATTTTTATTAATTCTATGAGAATTTCCTACAGTTTGTTTTGACCATAAACTTCCAACTAAGAAGTGTCAATCTGCCTTCATTTTCTAGATGACATGACATGTGAAATTTTCTCCTTGCTTTTCTCTCCAGCTACTGGCATTATAAACTTTTTTCTTAACTGGATGATGAACAGATAGATCTTTTATACACTCTTCCCTTTCTCCAAATACCTATTTCACTATTTTTGTATAAATATTCAGCATTTAAAATAAAATGATCTAGTATTTACATTGGGCTCATATAGATTTAACTTCCTTTTGAATAACTTTTCCATTAATTCATTATTCTTGTCTAGATAATGATTTCCCACCTATTTATTTATTGCTATGCATTATCTATAATTAACCCCCAAACTTTTTGAAAGTACTCCAATTTTGCTTTAATATGTTAAAAAGCATAAGAACATCCTAAAGAATAACACAACTAAAACTGGAATAAAACAAAACATATACATAAGAGACACAGCTATCAGTCCCTTCATCTAACACAGGTCTACATCCTCGTGACCCGGGATATGGAAACGGTATCATCTGTAGACATGGCATCAGAAGTGCAACTGACTAAAGGGACAATAAGTCAGGGTTTAGCAAAATTAAAACCTTTGTACCTAAAATGATATAGCTTCAGTGACATGAAGTAATGGAAGAAAAGATTTGCATACTCTATGTATGATAAGGGATTCCTGTCTAGAGTACAGTAAGAGCATCTTCTATCTCAGTAACGAAAATGCAATGCATTTTTTTAAATGGGTAAAATTTGTGATCAGCTTTGCTTTGAGTAGACACGTTGAGTTTTAATGAGCACATGAAATGTGCTCAAAATCATTATTCATAATGGAAACTCAAATCTGTCATGTGATTTATCACTTCACTAATTCAAAGGAAGGGGGTAGAAAATACATAGAGGAAGATGGGGAGAAATTAAACCTTCATTTACTATTGATAGATTTCTAAATGGTTCAGCCACATTGGGAAACAATCTTTAAACTGCTCGAAATTTAAACATGGATTTCCTATCTGACATAGAAATTTTATCCCTGCATATATTCAGAAGAAAGTGAAAATACAAATACACAAAATATATTCACAACATTTCACACTATTTACCACTTATTGGCAGCATTAATAGTAGGCAAAGTTGAATGCAATCCAAGTTCCCATTGATTAATAAATGAATGAATAAAGAAAAAGTTGTGTTTCCACACCATCATCTTGCCATGAAGAAGAAAATGGTTCTGACGTGTATTAGGATGAGGAAGGATCTTGAAAGAGTTATGCTGAGCTTAAGAATTTAGTAAGAAAAAGAAACACATTCTTATGAGTCATTATGTCTGAAATATTCAGAATGGCCAAGTTATTGAGATATGTAAATGAATTTCTAAACAGTCTTAATTAAATAAGAAACACAGAGCCAAATACAGGGGTGAAAGCCGTAGAGATCATAGAAGTAGGGGGAACCACCAGCTAACCTTAGCTCACCATGCCACAGTCACCATGCCTGGCTGTTTCCAGTGTGGCTTTAAATTCACAGAGATCTGGATAGATCTCTGCCTCCCAAGTGATAGGGTTAAAGGTGTGTGCGCCACCATTTTCTGGCCCCTGTATCTAGCGGCTGTTCTATTCTCTGACCCCAGATAAGTTTATTAGGGTACACAATATTTTGGTGAACACAATACCACCACAAATACCTGTATGGAATTCTCAGAGAACAAATAAAAATATGTTTTCAAAAAGTCAGCCTTGACGTTTACTTTGCTGCATTAATACGCTGGGATATTAAGTCACTATTTCTCATTGTGACTGTTCCCAGCAGCTACAATTAGCATGTATAATGAACACAGTCTCAGAAATAAATTAAATTCCTATCTAATTCCTAACAAGTGCATGGCATGGCTACTTAATCTCAGCAAGGAATTCAAGAAATCCTAGTGTCTAGCTGTATATTTTGTGTTGCTCAAGAGACAGGACTGAGCCTTGAACAGCATCCAGTAACCACTCACCACACTGGTTGACCTTGCATTGAACCACAGACATTCTATCCTACCTAGTTCCATTTATATTGCTCTGGTACAACAATGTGGAGGAAGGGTTTATTCTAGTTTACAATTCCAGGTTGTAGTCCATTACTGTGACAGCTGAAGAGTCTTCAGGCAGTTAATCACATCACACCTACAATCAAGAGCAGAGATAAATAAATGGATCCATGCTTAACGCTCAGCTAGCTTTTTCTTCTCTCTTTTTTTGAGATTATAATTACAATATGTCCCCCTTACCTTTCTTTCTTCCAAACCCTCCCATATGTCCCTCCTTGTTCTTTAAATTCATATCCTCTTTTTTTTACTGATGATTATTGCATTCATGTATGCATATTTCTAAATATAACCCTTTCATTCTGTGTGATGTTACCTGTATGTAGGCTTTCAGGGCTGACCATTTGTCATTGGACATAGTCAAAGCTTTCATGTCTAAGGAGTGATGCTACTTATAGTAGGCTGTACCTCTTTCCATGCTAATCCATGAGTAATCAAGACAAACACTAATTGGCATGCTCATAGACCAATCGGATCTAGGCAATCCTCACTGAGACTTCCTCCCTGGGTGATTCTAAATAGTCAAGTTGAAAGAAGTTTCAGACATCTCTTTCCTTTTTTATTTTCTCTTTGATGATATTAATTTAAGAAGCAAAAGTTTACATTTCCTTATTGTTTAAAATGAACTCTAAAATTCATAATATAGGAATTCTGACTAGTCCAAAGAGACTATGAGATTCATAAACTATTTTGGTTTTTTTTTTGTCATCAATAACATATAACCACCCTAGATCATTCATGTTCAATTCTGTTCTTAACTGTCTTTTATTTTGTTAATATCTCAAAACCTTGACAGTCCTACTGTAGATTTGTCCTGATCCCAGTTGAGGCCAGAATATTTAGACTAAAGGTGGTGAGAAGGGAAGAATCTCCATGCAGACAAGAGCTGCCCACTTGAAGAGGGAAAATCCCATGAAAATGTAGATTTCAGAGCACCTGGGATCTGTCTGAACTCCAGCACCACACCAAGCTGTACTACCAAGTGCAAATTAAAAAAAAAAAAACATTATCAAAAAGACGTACTGAGCACTGTTTGTCCTTTGATTTTATCCCCCTCCCAATATCTAGATGTGTTTTATTTTTCTTTAAAGGACATGCAGTATGAGTGTCCCACCACATTTTTTTTTCCCTCGTACAGTGAGCGTTGTCTCTAATAACAAACATGGACAGCACAACCGCTGTTTTACAGCTACGGCCAGTGAATCCATTCTTCTGACGTTGCTGAACCACAGGGCAGTGGATTGGACTAGTGTACGGCATGCGTTTTTGTGCACGCTCTCCCACCTCTGTAGCCACCATGGGTCAAAGGGTCACAGTGAAAACGTTTGTGACACACACCTCCTAGGGAAGGCTTTGCTGCTGGCCAACTCTGAAATCTGTGCTGGCTGGCAAACACAGTTTGCCTTTTCAATACTGAATCAGTCACGTACACGCTAGTGAATTCCTATCTTCTTGGAAAGTATTTGATTTGTATTGCTTTAGATGACAACAGGCTGCCAAGACGGATGAAACAGAAGAGGTGACAAAAACACACAGTGACTCTCCATTTTCCCAACTCGTGTGTAGAGATAGACGACAACCTGTAGAAGTGTGTCTCTTACTCTCTTACCCCGGATAATAACTGACAGTACGTGATAGTGTGA
Organism: Peromyscus aztecus; assembly: GCA_902168405.1. Classification (NCBI taxonomy): domain Eukaryota; kingdom Metazoa; phylum Chordata; class Mammalia; order Rodentia; family Cricetidae; genus Peromyscus; species Peromyscus aztecus. Next base: position 31,999 of record CABHPQ010166827.1, read on the forward strand.
GGCCAAGGAGCTTGCAGAAGCAGCAGAACCATGCTTCATTCTCTTTGGGGGTGAAGGTGGCCTTCATTTTTCTCTGTTAGGAAATGAAAGTATTAATAAATATAAAATTGCCATTACATCACCATGAAATAATGCATGGAACAAACCACTCAGGCAAAGCTCAAGGTATAGTGAAATTTAAAAAAGCCAAGGATCAACATCACAGAGAGGCGACTGAGCACAGCACCCAAGGGTGCCTTCCCCTGGCACTGGCTGCCACTGTTGCTTTAAGTGCAGCTTGTGTCCAACCTTTACAGCCTCCCTAATTGCTGCTGAGGGGCCCAGCTGCCAGCAGGTCAGAGAAACTGGAGAGGAGATGTAAAGTAGGCGAACCACTGGGCAGACCTAAAGACATACAGGGAACTTCATCTGAGGACCGAAGCTTAATTCTTCATTTTATTTTCCCTCTGCTGGTTGTTCTTACTCGGTCTTTTTCTCATCTGTTCTTTTACTCTCTTGTTTTTCTTTTCCTTTTCCCCCAATTGCTCTTCCTCTATTTCTTGATACAATCCTTCTATCTTCCCTGATGATTCCTTTCTATTTCTTTCCTGATGTTTTTCCCTCTACATATTTCCTTCTTCTCTCATTTTTCTCTTATCCCTTTTATGCCTCCTGATACAAGGATTTCTATGCAAAAAAAAAAGATTACAACCTCACAACCACAAGTTACGTATTTTCCAAAAACAAATTAATATCCTTACATAAGAAGAATCACATTAAGATTACATGTTTTCCTTAGAAGCCCACAAGTAGTTAAACATTTTTCTTTGTGTTAATCTTCTCACCATAACATCTTTACTCCAAAGCAATGATTCCTTTATAATGGATTAACAAAATTTTAAGCAAGCTAAGTATACGTCAGCCAGTTCCTTTTGTACTGGCAGGCAGCTGTTTACAGTTTCATTGTAGCAGATTTCTGTTTTGTATTCTAGAGAAACTTCAAACAAGTGGTCAGTTCGCAGTCTAATTTTCTTTACAAACAATACGGTCATCTAATTTCCTTTCACAACCTTGTTTCTTTAAGATGCATACTGGGGCCTGTGATTAGTTCTGTAATCTACATGACCCAGGAACTCAGGCCTCACCTTGGGTGTAGGGACATACTTGATCTCTTTAGTCATTGGCCTGTTTTTTCACAGGCAGAATTCATGGGTCCATAATGAGTGAAACTTCCTTGTTCTTATTTTTTATCTACTACAGACCTCACATCTAACAAAGACTTTTAGCCTATTTTTGCCTTTTTTTGTTTCTCTTACTGGAGCAACTGGCAGAGTAATCTAAACCATTTTTCTAATCATCTTTACTATCTTAACATCCTGCATCTTTTAGGCTAACTCAGAAAGTCTAATTAAATCATAGATCTAACTAATCATCATTCCTCTTATAAGAATCATCTTCATTATGATCTGCAAGTAAATTGCCCAGTGAGGAGTGGGATTTTCCCAAGAAACAGACACATTATAATAGATACGGTGGAATCCTTCCATAGAGTAACCACACCACACCAAATACAGCAGGAACACAGCAGCAGCAAGCAGAAGGAAGCACAGCAAAGCTAAGGGGCATTCTGGCGATAATCCTCCCTCCTCCTGGGGCTTTGTCTCTCCAGGATATACCCCGAGTAGCTTTGTTAGTCTCTGGGCTGTATTCCACAAGCTCCACTGTTGTCTACATCTCCCCTCACATGGCCACTGGGACCTCATTAAAGAGCTTAGGTTTGCATAAGAGAGACTCCTATAAAACAGCCCAGATGAATAGGAACAATTGCTGCGCTTCCCTTCTGAAGGATGATTGGAGCTAATGCAGCCCTGATTGATGTCACGTTAAAGAAAAACCTGTGGTTGAGTAGTTCACGTGGCTGACAGTGATAAACAGAACATTTTTTTTGGTATCCTAGAGAAATACACGTACAGAGACAGTACAAAAAATTATTGAGTATTTGTAATTGTGAAATGACTGGAAGTATGAATATAGACATACATACCAGTAGTTTGTGTGGGTTTGAAACTGGGGAGTGGGGCTGTGGGGAAGTCTCTCTCTTACGCATCTTTCCCACACTTCTGTTTATTGAATTCACTGCATTCTTTCCCCATTATTTGATAGTTCATCCTTGCTTACTTCTCATGGCTTGGTTCACTCCCTTACAAACCTTCTTCTTAATCATAACACGGGCCTGGCACCGCTCAGCACTGACTGACCACAATGTCAATATTCCTTTATCTAATTGTTAAAGGATTACAAACTGCTGTATTGTACCTTACAGACTTGTTTTCCCTGGGTCATCTGTCCATGGTTAAGTATTGACAGAGCCAGCTTGCGTAGACATGAGTGATACATTGTATCATTCTGTAGGTGGAATGATGATGTACAAGAGGATCTGAACAGAGGTTCTATCTACTGCACTGTATTCACACAGTAAAGGAAGACACTGTCCCATTAATGTCAAACTATGACTGTTGGGTGAAAGGCTATGTTAAGACCTCGTTGGTTTTGAAGTTCCACAGCTTAAAGTTTCCCTTGAGAGATTTGAAGATCATCAGCGAATATTAGATCAACACAGTCACCTCAAAGAGAGAAATCATAACACATTAGGCCAACTTTTGCTACAACTACCACCATAACTCTGCTCATCAGAGGTTTACCACAATTCTAATTTGTTGTTTCCTCCTAGAACTTTTTCTACAATTTTGTACACATGGGGAAAAGAATTTTTTAATTGATTTTAAATAATGAAATTATATTGGTCTGCAACCTGTGAAATTTCTACATTAGATCTTGAGGATCTAGGATAATTTAAACAAATATATACTCAAATAGTAAAAGTACATAATTTAATTATATGAGAACTGCATATAATCAATGAATAATTTAAACGAATATTTCTTACTATAAAATTATACATATAGGATTAATCAGATTTCAACTTCAACAAAAACGGGGGGCAAGCAGCTTATCTGAAATAAAGGCTTGCTCTGTGTGTACTTGTAGAGCTCCAGCCTCGACAATGTCCAGTGATTACATCATTGCTTTCAGGAACCTTAAGGCACCACAGATGAGGAGACTGCTGTTGACACTCCCAGCGATCACGAGAGTTCCAGTGAAAATTGCCGACCTGCTCAACATAGTCATGGAATTCCCCAGTTGGAAAGAAAAAAAAAATGAAGCAGGATGACAGGCAGAGCAGGATGCATCAAAATTAAGTTCTGGAGCCAGCCACCAGTGAAGTACTTTCTCAAATAAGTCTCCATTGGCTGCAACAAACCTTATCCTTTGATCTAGCCCCAGAGTGTGGTTTTCTGAGTCATTCTGGAGGTTCATTACACAGTATAGTCTATTATACTTTGATTCATTTACCTTCCTCCTTCTATCCCTTCTAATTTACACTCTTTCTGCATACCAACACGGAACAGTGCATTTAATCAACTAGTGATAATGAATGTCCCAATAACTCTTGCTTGTCTCCTACAACTTTGCTAGAGTCTTCCCGTATTTCTAACTGAAGTAAAACAGTTTTTCTTCATATATTCACATTTATAATTATACATCAATGTTCATATTGTTAGTCATCCAGTCTCATAAATGATGGTTTATAAAGTAAATGAAACTATTTTGCTTGCATTTAATTTTTGGTTTGTTGCTGCTGTTATATAATAAGGAGAATCTTTCAGTTGTCTGGGCCAGGTGCCTCCTCAATGTAGCCTAAGTTAAAAGAAATACATCAATTACTTGCAGAATCTGAACTCACATTGGAATTGTAACATCAGGACATACCATCTGTCTATTACTTTTATTTGCCTCCTCCTGTGTCGTGTATTTCAGGTTGAGTAGCAGGTTGGTATGATATAAAACACATCAGCAGCTTCAGAACTAAACAAACTGCAGAGATTCCTTGACTCCAACAGTCCCACAGCTATTGGAAAGGCTCCATTCCATAAGTGGTTCTCAACCTGTGGGTTGTGACCCCTTTGGGGGATACATATCAGAGATATTTATACTACAATTCATAACAGTGGCAAAATTACACTTATGAAGTAGCAATGAAAATAATTTTATGCTTGGGGGTCAGTACAGCATGAGGAACTGTTTTAAAGGGTCACAGCATTAGGAAGTTTGAAAACCACTGCTTGGAAGCAACTTGCTTTGCAGATATATTATATAAAGCATTATAATTGGCAATGCTTGACTCATGGACAAGATACTTTGAAATCCTTAAAGAATATGATAAAGGGAAATTAAGACAATGGTTTTAAGAGAAAGAAGAAATGAAATGGACACCATTATAGATATTACTCACTAGATACATAGAACTTTAATAATTTTTTATTCTTGATCTCTTCTGGAGCCTCTTTTTTGATCCCTAGATTTTATACTTTACATTGTTTCTTTAATATTACAAGATAGATCAATCAATAAGGCACAAGGTAGATTTTGGAAAATGTTTGCATCATTTCATCTCATAATGTTATTAGTTTATCTTGGATTTCCAGGACAATATTGAAAAGCATAGCACTAGGAACTTGTATTGATTAACATCTTTAATGTGACTGCTTTCCATGCTTAATTACAAACTCCAATGCAGGCTTTTACTCCTTACAGTCATATTTATTAAGATAAAGACATCCTCTTAAGTACTAAATTTGCTGAGAGTTTTTATATTTGCAATGAAAATTTGTTATATTTAGTTAAATATTTCTTATTATATTAAAACCATATATTTTTCTATCCAAAATGGAAAAAAAGATCAAGTTGTTACCTGATGGATGCAATAAATCCTAACCCATTGCCATATTTGCTTCATATTTTATTTGAATGAAACAATACAGGTATAGTTAAAAATCTCAGCATAACATATGGTGCGTGACTAATACTTTACTGATCACCAATGTTACAAATGAAAGTTTGTAACATTTTAAGTGAAGGACTTGGCCCTTCTTATTGTTACAGTGAGAACTGACTATATCAGTACAAGTGAATATATTTTGAATAGCTTCAGAGGACAGGCAATAATGAAAATGTAAATCAAACTACATCTTATTTTACTGTTATAAAAGCAACATGTCACTCTGTGCCTGGAAGTTAAAAGCTGCTTGTTTTAACCTGTGTTTTCCAATAAATTCATATTTCATAGTCTAGCATTAATTCAGCTGCTGCTGTGTTTGTGTAGACTTGTACACTACTAACTTTGTTTTCATGGGAATAATAGGTAATGAATATTACAACATCATTAGTAGTATAAACAGAATCTTAAAATTGTAGTTTACATAGACTTTGTGCTGTCTAGAAAACAAGAGTGGTCTGATTCATACCAAGGGATCTTTTTAAAGTGTAATATTTTAAGTGTAATTTTTAAGTATAATGTTTAAGAGATGAATAATGATATTTCACTTTGGGGATGGACTATTGGATTCTAGTTATTTAATCTCACCCTTGATTCACTTATCATTCACTATCTATGATCAACATAGATGCTACAAAATCTTGCTGAAGCACCATACATGCTGGACTCCTCAAGTCAGAAAACTCTAGAAACATTTTGAAATTTCAATTGCTAATCTTCTGCCTCCGGTATTTTCATTTGAACTATGCTAAGGGGTAAGCGAGGCTATTCCACTAATAAAGTCCTTTGGCTTTGATATGTAAGGCAGTGTCCCTTCCCAAGGGTTTTCTTCATCTGTTTGAAAACCTAATAGAGGATTGTTTTAATGTTTCAGATCCTCTCCAAGATTAAATGTCTATGTTAATACATGTACAAAGAGGCCTGCACAAATAGTGCTGAATACTATGAAGTGCTCTTACACTCATTTGAAGATAATTATCCCCAGTCTCTTAAATTTTTGAAGAAATAAACTGAACATCTTTTTATTGGACTAGGCTTCTTGATCAGTAAAATTAGTAAAAATTAAGTATACTTAGAATATTCAAGTTGATATTCATACCAAAATGATTATATTTGGTTACCTACCCAGAGCAGGCACTCAACATGAGTGCCTTTGTGCTCAATTGTCCCCATAACCATCGTGTTATAATATTTCCTTAAAATATTGTCATACAAGACCATAAAACCTCAAAAGAGCATGATGATAGTCATACAGTACAATACAGTCTGGCATATTCCTTTTGTTCTTTCAACTTAACTATTAAGTGCTATTGTTTTTTTTTTTTAACTCATCTGCTATAATTCAAGTATCATATTACATACTCTATATGCAGTATATCACTAAAACTTCTTGAAAATATAATGAGGTTAATATTATGGCAGGTGTACAATAGGAAAGTTGAGAAATAGGATATTAGGTGAGCATTTTCATCCTGCAATGCTTAGGTGACAAGTCTATTATTTGAGCCCAAGTATGGTCAAGTCCCAAAGAACATGCCCTTAATCAACACCATTCCATGCCTCGTCTTATAGGTGAATAATTCTTGATTCCATATGGACTGCTGTTTTCAAAAAGGCTGTGTCAATGCTTTATTAATGGTGGCCTCTCGTATTAAGAGTGATAGGCTTCTTTCTAGGAGGAGCCTCTCAGTCAGAGACACGCTATTTGGACACTAGGAAGAATATGCTAAATGACAAACATGTTCATGTAAATACACCAGACCCTCAAAAATGTCTCTTGATGCTGGCTGTCTATAGTCACGTGACCAAGCTGGCCCTATTTGTACTATTTTTTAAAAAAAAGTGTACACTTCTACGGAAACTAAAAAATTGCATTAGAAGAATGTTCACAGTTAACAAGGATGCATCTAAGAGGTTTTGTTTAAAAAAAAAGAAAAGAAAAGAAAAAAATCTACAGGGAACCATGACCACGCCTAACAGAGACTTTGGAATCTTCAAAAGGATGACAGGATCCCACAATGATGATTCCACATGGACTATGGTAAAGCCATTAAGGTGATTATCACCAAGGAAAGATCGACTTTGGACTACAAACTGTTTAGGACAATTTCGAGATGACTAGCTGAGATGACCCAGCATGACAGACTACTCGAGCAAGGACTTGTGACAAGCCCTGAACTTTTCTATTATGCAGTGACTGGACAAATGATACAGAACTTGACAAGTAACTCAAAAATTTTCTTTTCAGGATAAAGATACCTTCACCTATACCCAGCAGGAAGTAATTTTAAGAAAACGACGCCCACATTCCCAAGAGTTGGGATGGGAGGTTTTTGGTCGTTTAATGAGTTATGGATATTGTCATTGTTTATGATGGTTGGTTACAAGTTGTTAATTGTTAATGGTCAGGAAAAATCTGAACATGGAGATTAGATTCAGAGGTTTTGTTTAAAAAAAAAGAGAAAAAAGAATATAGATATGAGATAGATCACTGAATCTATTCTGAGAAAAAAGATAAAGAATAATAGGCTAAATGGGTAGATCACTGAATCTACACTAAAAAGAAAAAGAGGAAGATATAAAAATGACAAGAGGTAGATTACTGAATCTATTATAAAAAAATACTTTTAAAAAATTACTTGTTTTAAATAGGATAACTAATAAAAATTTTTGTCTGAGTTTATCAAATGTTACTGGACTAGACATTATTAATATATATATAATGGAGTTTTTGTCTAAATCTGTCAAATGTTAATGAACTAGACATCATTAATGTAATCTTGACTGTATATTATATATACTTATTGGATATAATTTTTCTTGTATTAGTTATAAGCTTTTTTTAATTTTAGACAAAAAGGGGAAATGTGGTAGTATTGTGTTCCCCAAAATATTGTACACTGTAATAAATTTATCTGGGATCAGAGAACAGACAGCCACTAGATACAGAGGCTAGAAAATGGTGGCACTCACGCCTTTAATCCTAGCATTCCAGAGACAGAAATCCCTCTGGATCTCTGTGAGTTCAAGGCCACATTGGAAATGGCCAGGCACGGTGACACACACCTTTAATCCCAGGGAGTGATGATAGAAAGGAAAGATACACAAGGCATGAAGACAGAAACAAAAAGCATTTGGCTGGTTAAGCATTCAAGCTGTTAGGTTTTGAGCAGCACATTTCAGCTGAGACCCATTCTGGATGAGGACTCAGAGGCCTCCAGTCTGAGCAAACAAGACCAGCTGAGGATCTGGCGAGGTGAGGTTAGTTGTGGCTTGTTCTGTCTCTCTGATCTTCCAGAGTTCACCCCAATACCTGGCTCAGGTTTGATTTTATTAATGAGAACATTTAAGACTCCTGCTACATGCATCTGCTTTGCTCAGTTCACTTTCTGCATTTTTCATTGTGAATCTCCTCTGTAGCACGAACCAGCTTCAACCTATCCTTGAGCTACCCCCACACCTCGCTTTTCTCTGGGTCATAACGTTCTGAGGTAGTTATTCAGAGTGTTGAGTAATTAAGCAAAATAGTGTTTATCACCATATGATCATGAGCACTTTTTCATGCAATCAGTACACGTTCTGTGGTTTACACTCTCTGTGTATTTTCAACTTTATTGGTAGAGCTCACGGACTTTGGTGTCATGGCACTTATGAACAGCACTTACATGCTAAGTGATCTTTTAGCTTTTATAGTATGTGGTGGTATAGACTGCTTGAGGTATTTTCTCAGTTTCAAGAAGTCAGAGAGGTTCAAGTGAAAGGGTGCTTTGGGGGCACAGCATTACTGTGAATGCCTCATACAAGGTCACCTTGCATTGCATCATGGGAACAGTAGGAGATCAGAACATCAGGCACCTGGCGCACATCTTCACAGCCTGAGAATAGACGCCTTGAGCAGAATCTTGAAAGCCTGTGTGGTGTTTGCAAATCAACAACAGGCTCAAGTGCTAGGAAGGGGTATCCTGCCAATCAAGATGCTGTGCCAATCAAGACTTTTGTGCAGTTGTGCACACAAATCCAAGCAATAAAGCAGTGAGACACCAATAAGCTTTTAAATCCATTCTCTACACAGATTTTTTCAAACATCAAAATGAATGTCCTATTAGGATGCCCCTCATTACTAATTCAAGTGATGATACTCTTCGTCTACTCTCATTGTGGATTCCAGGTTTGTTTATTGGATCACAGTTTACATAAGTATGTTAGAAGTCTGTAAGCAATAAAATTCTCCTGCAAGCTATTTATTTTATTTCAATGTACAAACAGTTTGAGCAACTTCTATATGCGGGGTATTTTTTTTTTTAATGCTGGTAAATACAGAGATGAATAATCTTTGGTTTCTGCATTCATGTGGCTGGCATTCTAAGTGACAGAGGTTAAAGACTGTCGAGTGAAGTAAGTTCAATGACAGAGATGCTCAGTGCAAAAATATCCTTTGCAACCAGACTTTCCAATTCAAACGGGAGGATATTTGAGAAATATTATTCTTGAATTTGGGTTTGTAGTACGATGTTAGCTAAATGATGAAGTGAGAAAGAACAAGTAGAATAAAAGATCAGAAAAAGGAAAAATGTAGCACCATAAAAATAACTCATGAATTCATATTATTTTATAGGAAGGTAGTAAAAGGTTCCTGTAAGGAAATAGATAAAGACGAAACTAAGGCAGTAGGCAGCAGCTCTACCATAGAGGGTCATAACTGACCAGATATTTTAGTATAATGAATGTAGTGATATTTTAGGATGGTCTAATATTAGGCTTGTTATAGTTTTATAAAGCTTACTTGGTAATAGTATTGTTGATAATTTAGGGAAGCCATGAAATTTGAGACAGAAAGATTAGTTAAGGTATTCATTGTGAAGATGTAATTATTTTCAGGAATGATTTGAAGTAAGACAAAGGTAAACAGTGGTAAGAAAGTAGAATAAAATGGACATAGAAAATAATGTGCCCAATAAATTTGTAACATTTAATATAAAATGAATGAAGAGAATGTGGGCAATTGATAAATTCTTGGCTCAAGTGATGAAACAAGTGTGGATTGGGAAGGAAATATTGGATCTAATATTTCACTTGTAAAATTTGAAATGTCTGTGGAACACCTGCATAAAGAATCAGACATATTGATTTGCCAGTCTTAGGTATCTAAGCAGAAACTCCAATTTTATATGTGAATGAAATAACCTGAGTTATGTAAAGGTTAGGGCAAGTTTCTAGCCAAGACTTTACCCTTGCAACACATCAATATTTAACAGCAAAACAAGACCCTGGTTAGAATAGTGATATATGCTGTAACAGAAATACAAGTAGTTGAAAGAATGTAGGAGTGAGCAGAATCCTAAAAGACATGAGTGATAAAAGAGATGAGTGACCAGCATTGGAATAGAAGTCTCACTAAAAACTGTCTGTGTAAGCTGGGCGGTGGTGGCGTACGCCTTTAATCCCAGCACTCGGGAGGCAGAGCAAGGCTGATCTCTGTGAGTTTGAGGCCAGCCTGGGCTATGGAGTGAGTTCTAGGAAAGGTGCAAAGAAAGCTACACAGAGAAATCCTGTCTCGAAAACAAACGAACAAACAAACAAACAAAAAAACTGTGTATGATGCTGACAGAAACAAGACAATCACAGACCAAAACACATGAAGAACAGAGCATTGGATGATACATAACTGCATTAATGGAAATCACTAAGGATCCTTCCAAAGAGTGACAGTCACACAACAAGGGGTCAGACTGTAGTTGTTTGTGGTGTTAAAGAAAAGGGGGTGGGTGTTGTAGTGCAGAATGGAAGCTAGTCGTCATGAAGCCAATTGCAAATGAAGGGACATGTAGACCAAGGTGTAGGTGGAAATGAACGTATTTATTATTGCTAAGATTCCATGATTGTATATTCATTCTTCAAAGGCACATGGGATATGCTTTATTTTTAAAACAGGTAATAGCATGATATCGTTTTAGTGGTGTTCTTTTGAAAGCTAGCAGGGCATCCTCAGTATTGTTCTACCTTTAGACTGCATTTAGCCACCATCATGTCTTTATTAACATTTACAGATTTATGAATATTCTAGTAGTGACATATACATTTGTAGTTTTTCTCTTATCATTATTGAATTTAGTTATTCCTGTGTCTATGAACTACATATTTAC
>CABHPQ010166828.1:0-17410 GCA_902168405.1 Peromyscus aztecus
AGATGGGGAAACATCCTCGAGGCCTTATCTCTTCACAAAAAAATGTAATAAATGAGAAAAGCTGAGAGTGGGAGAGGTGGTCCTCTCTAGGGAAGAGCATACTGATTTGTTGTCCAATGCCAAATGGTCAGATGTCAAAACATACATACAAGTAACATTATATGTGCTAAACAGGTTTAGTTAGGAATACATACGTATATGCATAAAAACAAGCAAAAACAATTAATGAATAAAGTGAGCATGAATTTAAAGGAGGGTGGGAAGGGGTGTGTAATGGAGGGTTTGGAGGGAAGTAATAGGAGTAGAAAGTGTTGTAAAAATACTAAATAAATAAATAAACAAATAAATAAATAAGAAATAAGAAAAAAGTAAAAGAAAATAACTTCTTCCCACAAAACAATGAGCCAGCAACCTGACCAGAGAATTCACATTATGTAAATGGCTATATACTGTAAGATACTCATTTAATTGCAACATGTCTTCCTTTGTGATGGGAAAGTGAAAGCTAAAAGTAGCTTTCCCTCCCCAAGCCATTCAGCATCTAGAGAATACATTTGTAACTTTTGGACTTACTTCCTGCACTATCAAATCCTTATTCAGAAAGTCCTTGCCTGGAAATTCTGAAAGTACTCCCTGTATTTTGCTCTGGAAGTTGCGGTAGATCAGGCCTTTTATTGATGCCTTCAGTACATTTGGAGTTGAGATTTATGACGGATGGGAGTTATGTCTTCGTTTGATTCTTCCACGTGTTGATATCCACTTTTTCTAGAGCTAGTTGCTGAAGACACTCTCTTTTCTCTATTGTGTAGTTTTGGCATCTTTGTCAAAAATCAAGTAACTGTAGTTGTGTGGGCTTACATTGGAGTCCTCATTTCTAATCCATCGACCTACGTGTCTGCTTCTATCTTTTCAGTTCTTTGGACTTCAAGGTTAGAAAGTCAAGAGACAAGCAGGGTGGGGGCTATTACTTTGGCACACAGGTGCTCAGCATAGATCCTCAGGGGACAGCACTGGAACTGCCAGAAAGAGGAGATTGGAGGCGACTTGTAGAATAAGGAAGGGGCTGAGTGCAGTCAGATGCAGCACTAGGGTTTTAGAGGATGGGAAGAGGAACTCTACTTTAAAATCAACTGAGGACCTTGGTGCAGGTCCTGAGGTGTCTGAACTATGACTCAAGGGGGAAATGGAGTGTAGTTCTATTCATGGATCAAGTCAGCACCTCTGTTCATATCCTCTGATATAAGTATTATAGTTCAAGAGGGCTTTCCTCTTATCTTATACAGGAGAGGTCTATATTAGGGTAAGCAGACACTCAGTGCAGGCATAGGTAAAAGCATTATTGCCCTATTAATAGGAGGAGGGAAACTACTCATACTAAAATCAAAAGGGGTCTCAGAGCAGGTTCTTAGGTTGTAGATTTCAGAGCCACAGGGGGCCGGCGGTGGTGGTACACTCCTTTAATCCCAGCACTCGGGAGGCAGAGGCGGCTGGTTCTCTGTGAGTTCAAGGCCAGCCTGGTCTACAGAGTGAGTTCCAGGAAAGGAGCAAAGATATACATGGAAACTCTGTCTCAAAAAACCATTAAAAAAAAAAGAGTCACAGAGGGAGGGTATGTGTAGGTAAACAGTGAAGTGAGCAAGACACTGAACGAACATTCAGCTTAAAGAATGGTGGTGTAAGTGTTCCAGAGGGAGATGGACGAAATGTCTGTTTGTGAGGAGGGGAAGGATATTAATAATGCTAAACAGAAAACAAAATAAAGCAAAATAAAAGACAAGAACATAAGACATGTAGGATGTAAGACACAAAATTGAATCCCCCTCCTCCTCCTTCCTTTCCCTTCACTTTCTCCTCCTCTCTCCCTTTCTTTCCTTCTTTCTTTTTTTCTTCTCTTCTTCCTCATTCTCTTTTATGGAACTTGTTTTTATCAAATTGAAGTGTGTTTTTCTTATTTCAAACTCATAAAATATTCTGTTTATTTTTCTTATTTTTCCCTTTTGTGTTTTGAATTCATTGTTCCTAAAATCTGTTATATTTTTAACATTTGGAGAGATTTTGTTACTAATGTATTTTAATATTCATTAAGTAATTTTCTGTTTCTGTTAACACAATATACTTTCTTTCATTTAATTTGATGAAATGGCAAACTTACTGAATGATTTTCAAATGCTGAATTGCTCTTGTATTCTGAAATAAACACATTTTTGTTGTTGATTTTCAAATATTGTCGTATTCTCCTTAATAACATTGTATTAGGACAATTGTATCATTGCTCCGAGGGGATATAGTTTTTAATTTTATTATAATGACTACATCTTATTTTGCCATTATATTAGAGTGATTTCATTAGAATAACAAATAATCTCCTATATTGAAGAAAATATTAAAAAGAATTCAGTTTTTTTCTTAAATATTTCTTAGAATTTTCCATGAACAATTATATGAACTTCTGATTCACTTATATAAGCATATCATAAATGAAGTTTAGTTTCTCTGTCACTTCTATAACTATTTACATTATATATTATTCATTTTTTTTATTTTTTATATTATGTGCATAAATATTTGGACTGCATTTATATATATGCATCACGATCATGCATGGTGCCTATGGCGTCAGAAGAGGGCATCAGGTACCCTGGGACTGAAGTTACTGGATTATGCTGAACCCCCATGTGGACACAAAGAAGTAAACTCATATTCTCTGAAAGAGCAACAAGTGTTTGAACTGCTGAGCACTCCATCCAGCTGCACATTATTATTTTCTTAAATGAGATTAGGTGTTTCATTACTCTCAAATAATTGGCATTAAATCAGAGTTGTTGAATTTATGTATCTTTATTGTTTGAATATTTTCACATAAGTTTGATATTGGATCCACCTTTCCTCCAAAAGTATGATTATAATTATTAGCCATCATACTTGCTTTATTCAGTCCTGGAAACTGAATCCAGAGCTTCATATTGCTAAACAAACGCTCTGCCAATAGAACCCCACCTCAAGCCTTAGTTTTTCCATTTTCTATTCTACATTGTAGGTCCTTCCTTACTGATTCAATATTATGTATACATACTTTGTTGAATGTTTTATTTAGATCTGATTTCATTCCCTTAGTTTTCAATACATTTTAACATGGTAAAAGATAAAACTTCTTTTCTTTTTTTTTAAAAAATTTGCTAAATTTTGCTTCATGGCCTACTTGTGTCATGGTTCAGCAAATGCTTCACGTGACTTTGAAAAGAATACGTTCAATTTTCAATTGTTCAGATATCTGAAATTTCTAAATAGTGATAAGAATTTAGTGATAGTTTATTCAGGTATTCATTTATCCTTGGTATTTTTATGCTTACCATTCTAGGGACTGCAAAGATAGGTGTCATGATTGTTTCCATATTTGCATTTCTCAACTACTGTAGAATGAATTAGCAAATGGTGCATAGTTTTTATTTTGTGTAGTATTGATGTAATTTCAATTAAATTTATTATTTTGTCTTCTATCCATCCTTCTTTGTGCCCATTTTTCCATTTTCCTTTATTGGATAGTTTTTATTTTTTTATACTTTCCAATCTCAAATACTAGTTGATTCTTGGTACTCTCCAGTTACTCTCCAGATTACAGGACACACTTAAATTATAGTTCTCTTAAAATCACTTACCACTTCAAATAAACACAGAAATTTACTTTAATGAAAGTAATTTTTCCTATCTTTCTTTTATCATGTTATACATTAAAATCTCTACTTTAAAGCTTACTAGAGAGTTGTACTTGGTTTAAATAGTCACATATTTTAAAAAATCCAAGGAGAGAATTGCAGTTGTTCATATTTACCTAATCTTAAAATGAGATTGTAAGTTTATTAACAGTGACTCTGATATTGCTTCCATCCTCAATGGCTTTTCAAGGTCATATGGGTTTTATGTGTACCAATGCCATTCTGAAAAATGAATGATACTTTTGCTGCAATTTTGCATTTCTACAGACTTTCGCACGCACACTCTTTCTTAAATCTCTTTCATGCATACACAACTTATCTGACAACCTCAGGCATATGTTAGCCCATGTACATTGTGAGCAGGGTCTCTTCTATGGCTTCTTAATTTAACATTTCTTTATATTCCTCAAATATAAGAAACAATTTTATAGTTGATGATTTTTTTAAAAAATGTTTTATTACTTGTGAATTTTATCACTTTGGAGCAAAAAATGAACAAAATTAGAAATATTAGTGTTTCTCCTAATACAGGAGAACTTATTGGATCTTTTTGCCCAGAGCCTCATACATGCTGTATCACTGTGGAAATCCCCAAGGCCTCCATAAATTTTTGCTCCAACCTCTATTGCCAAAATCTTTGCAGTTTCTTCATGCCATTGGTTTTTATATTGTTCAACCTCTTTATCATCCATTGGAAATATGGGTTTGTAGTAACCTTATATCACTCTTGGGTGTTAAAATTCCAGACAGTATATTATTCACATTAGAATGTTGCAATTGAGGATTTTTCAAATGTTACCTTTACATTTTCTTGTTTCCTCAGTTTGCTAAGGTTTTTAGTTTACTGAGTATTAACAACTGTCAAAGCTCATAGAAGATGTATGTGAATTTGAATCAGGTTACCCCTGTTTTTTGTTTTAAATTTAATTGTAGAGTTTAGAATAAAATCAAAGCCCAGATTTGCAGTCATGGGTCACTATGCAATCAACAAATATATTTGATAAGCACCTTATTCTTTTCCTTACAGTTTCCCCTTCTATGCTTTGTACAGTTGTAGCATCATTTTTTTTTACCTTAACGATACAAAGTAAACATGTCTAAAACTGATTTATTAGTAGCTCAAAAGGTGCACATGTAAAGATAAGAGAAATCCTGTGTCAGAAAAGTATTTCTCAGTTGGATACTAGGTTGTCAGGTAGTTCTCTAGGTTTTACTTTTCCAGTTATGATAGATGGCTGCAAATAGAAATAACTTTATTCTGTTGTCCACTCTCCTCTAGTAAAATATTGAATCAAAGTTATAGCTTCTTGAAATCTTTTGTATCCTCACAGTGGTTTTGGTATTCCAATGCTCAGATTAAAAGCTAGTTGACCATTAAAGGAAATGGAAATTCTTTCTACCAAAACTCATTAAGGTCGGAGTTAATTTGTTAGAAAACTCACTGCTCTATCATCTTATTATCCATCAACCTTATTAAGTATGCTTTCATTAGAGATGAAAGATTCCCTTAGTAATGGAATGTTAACAATTCATCTTTATTCAGTATATGATCAGATTTTAGGTTATCAAGCATATAATGTATAACACATTTATGCTATAGGTGTTCGACTTCAAAAATAGCCTGGGAAAGGATAAAAATACCTATTTTTAATTCTTTTGCTTTGAAGTGTTCTCTTTTTTATTCATGTGCTTTGATAATAATTTAATATTCAGTTTAAAGTGTAATTTTCTAGTGAGTACTACAGTCAAGACTGCAATTGTTAGTGAGCTCTGTTATTCAGGATTTATTAAATCAAGTGAGAGGGGAAACAAATTAATGAATCTAATTGTTCTCCACTCTAGGCAGTAATGTTCTGAGGTTAACAAATCAAGAAAGATTTTCACAGAGACTGATAAAAAAGCAACTTTCAAAGCACTCCTGAGCATGCTGCTTCTTGACATCTGAAGAACCCAGCGGCCACTTTCAATTGCTGGAAGATCCTCTCATATCCCATCATAAGGCCCCAGTTCTCATTTCTGTCAAGAGAATCAGATACCATGCTTATAATTTTATGGCTTAAAATCTTCACTAATGCCCATTCTCATTTATTATGAACTTTATTAGGATTAGCATACATCCCCAAATGGTCACTAATGTAGTTATCATTAATTAACAACAAGATTGATTAAAGGGCATGTTGGAAAGCCAAGCATGTGCTGCATTCTGTTGCCAGAGAGAACAAGATAATTTGCTGTTTTCCAAATGACCACAAGCTAAATTAGTCAAAGAACAATGATCAGTTCATAATAAAGACTAAATGTAAAACAAAACTGTTAATGTTCATCTTAGAATAGAATAATCTATGATTATAGGCATCCGGAGAGATGACTCAGCAGTTAAAAATACTGTCTTCTTCTCCAGAGGACCCAGATTCAGTACTCAGCACCTGCATGGTGACTCAGAAACCATACTGTAATCCTAGTTGCTGGGGATACAACATCCTCTTATGGTGTCCATGTGCACTGCATTCACACAACACACAGAAACACATGCAGACAAATCATACATACACAAAATAAAATAAGCACATCTTAAAATACTTAAAAATATTCCATGATTAAAGTTCTTAGGTATCTTAGCTTTTACTTTTGAAACATTTAAAATTATTATTTGGTAACTTCAGCATGAATGTAATTGGATTTTGTTCATAACAACCCAGTTCATTCCTCTTATATGACTACTTTAATATTTATTAGAAATACAATGTGCAGTTTACTATATTTTATTTATTTTGTGTGTGGGAGTCACATACCACCTGTGTGGATCACATTGTATTTTGTTTACTTTGTATGTTTGGTAGAGGGGGGTTGCACATGACACCTGTGTGGGTCACAGGAATTGAACTATTGAGGAAGAGAAGAACTATGCATTCTGAAGCAGTAGATATTGAATTATTATTGAGAAGATTCAATATCTGATTTATTTATTTTAAATTATAATCTATATTATTCTTCCTGTTTCTGTAAGAAATATAATTTGAGAAAAGTATCCTAGGAGAGAAAGTGTCTAATTTGGCTCGCTGTTTGTGAATAAGGTCTATGATAAGCAAGGAAGTCATGGAGACAGAAGGTCGAGGCAGCTGGTCACAGTGCATCCATAACCAGAGAGAAAGAGTGATGAATATGTGTTCTCAGCTAACTTTCTCCTTTACAGAGAACCCTAGACACAAGAGATCTTTTCAGAAGCTACAAAGAAAACTTAGCTGTTAGAGGTTTTTGTTGCTATTGTAGAGAACCTGGAGATTCTCAGCCTCACGTGGTGGTTCACAACCATGCCTAACTCCAGTTTTAGTGGCTCTGAAGCCACTTTCTGACTTCCACAAGTACACACATGGTGCACACACATACACGCAGATAAGACATTTATACAAATAAAATAAAACAAATATATCTAAATCAAAGTTTAGAATAGATTTCTCACTTCAAATAAGCAAATGTTGGTAATCTCTCACACATAGGTTCAGAAATTAACCTAATCTAGATACATCCCCAGGACATTCCTAGAGGGTTACTTCTTACACAAGTCGACAACTTCATGTTAACCACTATATGGAGTGCATGCACATATATTTTTTAATCTTATGAGAAATAAGCATCCAGGTAAAAATAAAATATTTAAATAAATTTGTTGATTTAATCAAATTTGTTATAAATTCTTTCTTTTCATTAGGAAGTTTGCTTCCTGAAATTTGGTCAACTGAGAACATTTGAGTAATGTCCAAAATTGTTAATATATTATGCATGTATATGTTTATTAATGTATCTAATTTAATTACTTCAAATATCAGTAATAGAAAGATATTTAATTCTCAAATTCCCTGTGCTAGTGTACTGTATCATCTGATTAAAACATCTCAATTATTTTGTTTTCTTCTTATACTCAGTCATAGTTCCATTGAGTCATTATATAGTAATTTATTGACTAGGCCCCAAACTGGATATAGAGAAATAGAAAGACATTGTTAACTAGATCATAAGTTGGTAGGAAAAGCAAAAAAATACTATTATAATCTTTTTAGGTTGGTAACAGCACAGAACAATTCAGACCTTCACCTATTCAAAGAATGGAAGCCTGTTTTTCCATTAATTAGGAGTGGAAGATGGAATTTCAGGGTGTGTCTGTGTACAATAGCATGTGTTAGAATACCATGTGTTGCAATCAGAAGTTGTAAATGTATATCCTATGTGCAGACTGGCATTTACATTACTATGAAAGTTCTGAAACAGTAGATGTGTGACTAATTGCTTCTATAAAGTAAAGTGTTTCCCCTCCACTTTTGCCACTGAGACATGTAGGAAATCCCTTTCAGAAAGGGCACAGCCAAGAACAATAAGAAAAGCTTTAAGCATCTATCCCCTTTAGACTTCACAAAGTTCACTCTGCTAGAACAAATGTAAAAATGAAATTTTAGCTATTATATGTCCACATGAAACTCAAATAGTACTTGCTGAGTGTAGTAACACTTGCCTGTAGCCTCAGCATTTTAGAGGATCAAAATAGAAAGCTCAAAGTCAGCCTGAACTTAATCAGATGCTATCTCAAAGAGAGAGAGAGAGAGAGAGAGAGAGAGAGAGGGAGAGAGAGAGAGAGAGAGAGAGAGAGAGAGAGAGAGAATTAAATGGGTAATTTTCTTCATAAACCTGAATTTCTGTGGTAGATCTTCATTGCTTCCTTTTTAATTTTTCTGACTTCTTTTTAAGAAGGATTTTTTAAACATAATTGACAGTTTTAATTAAGAAACAACAAAATATACTTCTGCTTCTTTTAAAAGTTATTCTAATTTTGTCTTTCCATATTTATTTATTTATTTATTTATTTATTTATTTATTGGTGTTTGAGAATTTGTTTACTTGTAGACCCCCATGTTCAGAAGAAATGGAAGAACTTGACGCTTTAGAAAGAAATGTCATAGCATTCATGAAACAAAAAGAGTCAAAGATGAAGAAATTGTACAGTAGATAAACTAAATGCATGGGATAGTTTCAATGACTCAAGAGTAAGTGCTGTGGGATGGTCTGTATGTCAAATTGCTCTGATTGGTCAATAAATAAAACACTGATTGGCCAGTGGCCAGGCATGAAGTATAGGCGGGACAAGGAGGAGAGAATTCTGGGAAGTGGAAGGCTGAGACAGAGTCACTGCCAGCCGCCACCATGACAAGCAGCATGTGAAGATGCCGGTAAGCCACAAGCCATGTGGCAAGGTATGGATTTATAGAAATGGATTAATTTAAGATATAAGGACAGTTAGAAAGAAGCCTGCCACAGTCATACAGTTTGTAAGCAATGTAAGTCTCTGTGTTTACTTGGTTGGGTCTGAGAGGCTGTGGGACTGGCGGGTGACAGAGGTTTGTCCTGACTGTGGGCCAGACAGGAAAACTCTAGCTACAAGTAAGTACATATTAAGAGTAAGGAATATATTAATTATATTTAATATTCAAAATCAGTTAAAATGCGATCATTTTTTCTCAAAATTAAAATTGACTTACTTCTGACTACATTCTGATATTTGCATAATAAATTTAATCAATACAGAATAGTTTGTAAAAATGCCTGATGAAACTCGTGTTCCATCATGCAATAAAATAAATATCAATAATTATCCTTGCAATGATATCACTAAATTCATATTCAGTGACATCCCTTGCAAAATTTGCACAGCCTTGGTGCAGTGGGAAGGGGCTTGGACCTGCCTAGGGTCAGTGTGCCGGGCTCTGCTGACTGCCCATGGAAGACCTTGATTTCGGGGATGTGGGGATGCGGGGGGGGGGGGGGGGGGTGGGGAGGGGGGGCGGGGGGGGGGGGAAGGGGGGATCTGTGGGTGGTATGTGGAGTGAGTAGAAAATTTCTTAAAGAAAAATGAAAAAAAAAGAGAAAAAAAAGAAGAAAGGATAGATCTCTATAGAGTTCTATTACCATCTTAGCCTTTCACATTGGGCATGCTATTAGTTTCTGTACTATATTGGTTTAATCACCTATAAAATAATTCCTTTAATATTATTTGTTTTCCTGTGTTGTTAAGTATATGAAGAGAGATGAACTCAAAGCATATAAACCATATTTTTTTTAATTTTTGTATTTTTTTTTTGGTTTCTCAAGACACAATTTCTTCATATAGATTTGGCTAAACTAGAACTAGTTGTGTAGACCAGGCTAGCCTTGAACTCACAGAAATCCATGTGCCTTTGCCTCCCAAGTGATAGGATTAAAGGTGTGTGCCACCACGGCCAGCCCAATTAAATTACTATTTAACAATTTATATATGTCAAGTATTATCCTAGTTGCTGTCACCACAGTGAGGAAAGTAGGGCCACTTTTCCTTCACACTCTGTTCTTTCTGGTAGTATATTATAAAAATATAAAACTTATCACAAAAATAATAAGGGACAGAGCATGCTGGGCAAAGTGTTTCTTTTCTCAGGGGTAATTCCCACAGACTCTTCTCTTCTTTTGCCGTCAACCATAAGGGCCCTCCTGTTTTCTCAGTGGGTGATGTTTGTTGACCTGAGCATTTAATCTCTGAGGGTCAAGTGACTTTCCTCCTTTTACTGCCTAAAATTCTGGCTGGGGATTTAGTTCAGCAGAATATTATTTTTCTAGCATGTCTACTGCTGTGGATGAACTCTAGTTCTATTATAATAGAAGCTGTGAATTAAAGAATTTATAATTAAAGACTTCAACCTTACTGTCCAAGCTTTAAACATCCTCCAATAGTCTATGTGTGTAGCAAAGACCTGGAAAAAATCAGAGATGGAGGTGGGGAAGAGGGATGAAAAGATTTATCTGTAGGTAAGAGAGCTTTTTGCACAAACATTAGGACCCATGTTCAAATACCTAGAATCCACCTATAAATTCAGTCATGACTGTAAATCACATAAGCCCTAAGCTGTGCAGGGAAGAGATGGAAAGATTACTGGTTTTTCATGGTTGTCAGAGTAACTCCATAATCAGGGAGATATCCTATCTCCAGGAATAAGGTTGAAAGTAAGGAGACAGGACACGTGACATCCTCCTCTGGTCTGTACAGTCACCTGATCACGCATATACATCCACTCCATCCATTCTCATGCATACATATCAACCCCAAAATTAGTAAAATTAAAAAAAAAACATTCTCCCATGTAGCATGAATCTTAGAAGGTCTTATTAATAAAATCAAACCCAGCCAGGTATTGGGGTGAACACTGGAAGGTCAGAGAGACAGAATAAGCCACAGCTATCTCACCTCGCAGGATCCTCAGCTGGTCTTGTTTCCTCAGACTGGAAGCCTCTATGTCCTCATCCAGAATGGGTCTCAGCTGAACTGCTGCTAGAAGCCTGAATGCTTAATCAGCCCAAATTCTTCTCCAGGCCAAATGCCTACCCAGGCCAAATGCCTCTCCAGGGCAAATGCCTCTCCAGGGCAAATGCCTCTAGTTTCTGGTCCTCACACCTTATATACCTTTCTCCTTTCCATCACCACTCCCTGGGATTAAAGGCTGGTTTACTGGTGTGTCACCACGCCTGGCCGTTTCCATGTGGCCTTGAACTCACAGAGATCCAGAGGGATTTCTGTCTCTGGAATGCTAGGATTAAAGGCGTATGCTACCACTGCCTATCCTCTATGTTTAATATTGTGGCTGCTCTGTCTCTGACCCCAGATAAGTTTATTAAAGTACACAATATTTTGGGGAACACAATACCACCACACTCCCAAAACACCTGGAGAGGAATGCAAGACATGTAATTTGTCTAAGGTTTTAAGCCTATATGACTCTTCCACACTTAGGTACCATCTTTTTTAGGTCAGATCTTGAATTTCAACTCCTTTAGATTTTGACATGTTTGTATTACCTTCACATTCATATATGTAGAACTTACAGAGTTTTTATTTATAGTCAAATATTCTATTTATTAAGGGAATAATTGGTGGTAATATTGTATTTGTGCTGAAATGTGATATTTTATTTGTATGTTAATAAATAAAGTTTGCCTGGAGATCAGAGGTCATAGCAAGCCATAAACAGAAGTCAGACAGTGGTAGCACATGCCCTTAATCTGATCACATGGCAAGCAGAGTCTCTGTGTTGTTCAAGGACACAGCCAACTGTGGTGAAACACTCCTTTAATCCCAGTACCAGCAATAGGTCTGTACAGACAAGCAGTGACAAGGAAGTGATGTGGCTGGGCTTAGAGCCAATGAGAAGGTTGAACAGGAAGGCAATAAAGGCACAGGTTATACAGAAGGAGGCTCTCTTGGGAAGTTATGGCGAGGTGGTAAGCTAAGGCTACTTGATGGCTATTCACTATTTCTCCGATCTCTTCGGCTATTAACCCTGTATTTGGCTCTGTGCTTCTTAGTTAATAAGACTGTTTAGAAATTCATCTACAATAATTAATAAATCTTAAAATTTATTAGAATGACTACTGATTTAATCTCTTTATCTGTGAGACTTATTTTTTCACATGTAAATAAGGTCTTACATTTTTGTATTTTATGTGTAGTTGAGTTGACTTAGCAAAATTTCTCCTGGTTTCAATGTTATGGTAAAGGACAAACTTTTTCTTTTAAATATTGAATAATATTCCTGTGAGTATCATATTTCTTCATTCATTAATAAGGTCCAGATGTTCCCAGTTCTTGATCCTGTGAAAAAGTTCAATAAGTATGAAGAAACAGCTATGGATATGAGGTAGATATTTCATCTCCTTTGATTCTGGGCTCCACAGACATCTTGAAAGCATATGCTGGTGGAAGACAATGAAAATGTCTAAGATACTAGCCGAGATGTTGGGTAAACCTGAGAGTTTAATGCAAGCAGTGAGGGCTATAGTTAATGAACTGTATTGGGGATTTTCCTGAAATAAATCAATTGTAGATTTTGTTATATGAAATACTATAAATATCTTAATTTATTTTATCTTAACAACCATCTATATCTGAATTATTCTACAATACATAATAAAATACAATTATTTATAATAAAAATGTATGTTGTGGCTTGAACTGTTCTCTACTTCCTCATGAGTTTGGACTATTGTTTCCCCGCTCAGTGTGGTATTTGGGAAACTTCTACAACATGTAGAAGTAGAGCTTTGATGGAGAAAGTCAGTTACTAGAAGCAAACCTTAATGTGCTATAACTAACCCTCACTTCCTGACTGTGAATACTTGTGACCAACTGCTTCTTGCTCAGGCCACCATGTGTTTCCTGTCACGATGCAACATATTATCTTGAACTAGAAACCAATCATCCCTCATCTTGTTTCTTACCTGGCGAGCTGGCTAGTTTTGTATCAACTTGATACAAAATGAAAACATGTTGAAAGACTGAACCTCAGTGCAGACTATACCCCAACAGATTTTCCTGGGGGCAAACCTCTGTGCATTTTCTTGATTTATAATTGATATGGGCAGACCAACGCCACTGTGAACAGGGTTATATCTTCCCTAGTGATACAGGGTGCTGTAAGAAAGCAGTCTGAACATCCCATGAAGAGCAAACCAGTAAGCAGCAGTCTTCCATGGCCTCTGTTTCTGTTCCTGCCTCCAGGTTCTTGCCAGGAGTTCCTGTCTTGCCTTGCAGATATAACCAACTATAATCTGCAAAGTAAAATAAATCCTTACCTTTCCAACCCACTTTCAAAACTTAGGAAGCAAAATTTTTCAAACCTCAATCTCATCAAACTCAGATTTCATCCTTTGATTGATGGCACTCAAAGTATCCAAGCAAAGTCTAAACAACTATTCTGACCTTGTTTGCAGTACGAGAAAAGTACAAAAATTAAAAGTAAGCCTACTATGTTAATTTACATGCTTATTTTAAAGTTTGTTTTATAATTTCTACTGAGAGTTATTTGAGACTTTGAGACCAGAGCTTTTGTTTCTGCTTGATGGACAGTGTCCTTGAAATGAAGCAAACAACGCAGAGGAAGGTAAAGAGAGGAATGGAAGGTGCTGGGTGGAGTCTGGATAGCAGTGTTGGATTTCATGCTTTGAACCTGCAGACTTCTTGACTACTTTTGAGTTATCAAGAATATATGTATATCAAGAATAATATGCATATATTATTTATATATATAAATAGTCTCATCTTCACACAACTGAAAATTTAATTATTTTCCCTTAAATATGTCTTGCATTTTTCCTTAGAGATTGTATTTCCCTTAAATATCTCTTGTGCTCTATTTCTTTTTCTTTTCCTATTATTTTTTCCCACTGGTTCATTTCATTACCACTATATTTTATATACATTGGATATGAGATCGTAATGGTGATGGTATATATAAATATATGGTACTACAGGTAGTTGATACTTCTAGAGTCCTTTCTACTCACCATTCTTAATTCTATCAACCATTGTGCCTTTTCTACTTCATCACAGGCCTTTACAAGCCATATGCTGATTTGTCTCATTATGCTTCCCAGAATCTTGGCACCAACATCCCTCCCCTTGAACCCATCACTCTCAGTACATCACCAAACAACCAGGATATAGCCACAGTACACTGAGGGACAGATGACCTTAGCACTGGATGCAAGTGAACAGTGTCCTAGGAGGAGTAGGAAGAGGCAGAGAGTGGGCAAGTAGAGCCTCTATGTCTATGGGGAGAGATGGATTTCAAATTTCCAGTGCAATCCATGATGGAAAGAGAGTAGGGTAATGACAGGAGCCAATTCTGTTGTGCACAAAGGAAATCATAATATTTGCATGTATTAATTTAAAATTCAAAGTAAGATACATAAGACCTTCATGGCTCTAGTGTCTTGCCATTTTTTCCTGCCTTAAAATGATTCAGTACAAATCACTTTTATAATATCTCTTGTCCTTCACAGTCCATGATTTGTCTCTTGAATCCAAATTCTGCAACTAAAATATTCTTCCCTTGTTCTCAATACTTACTCTGGGCAATGATTGTTTCCACTACAGGAACTGCTCTTCTCTTTTCTCTCCTAAGCTACACTTGGCAAATCTTTATTATATATTTTTTATACTCTTCCATCCTGCTGTACATTATTTTTGATGTTGTTTCCTTATTTCTTATCTGCGTTTATACAATTCTTCCTTCAACATATCAATATGTTGAAGGTATAAATCCTCAATGTAGTCATATGTTTAGTGGGCAATCAATTTCAGAGGTTTTTTTTTTTAATTAAGAATGCTTTTATTACTTTTACATACCAATCAGAGATCCCCCTTTTCCCTTCCCCCACCCCTCCAGCATCTCTCAACCCACTCCACCATTCCCTTGTACAAGAAGGTAAGGCTTCTATGGGAAGCCTTACCTTAACCACATCACACAGGAGCAGAGCCTGGTACATTCTGTAAAAGCAAGTTCAAGTCCCTTCCCCTGCCTCAAGGCTGTGCGAGGTGTCCCACCATAGGTAGTGGGCTCCAAAAAGCCAGCCAGATGCATAAAACTATCTCAGACACCTAAAACAGTTTTCAGAAAATTTAAGTGCAGAAAAATAACCTCAGGAAGCTCATTATATTTTACCTAAACTGCACCTTTTTTTCTGGTTTTACTGTATATTGTTAGCGTGAATATTTTTGGTAATTGGTTTCATAACTTTTAAGACCCATTAGGATCTTTGCTTGTTACACTTCCTTATTCAATGAGTTGGCTGGGAGACATAACTTTAATGCCTCAAGCTTTCCAAATAATAAACCATGTGTTCAGAATAATAATCCAGAAAATGTGTGCACTAGCTCACTTGCAGACCTGTTTAAATACAATCCACTCCTCTATGACTAGTTGTGCTCTGTAACTTGTGCAGCAGATTCTGGTTGAAAATGGGCTGTGTTACATCCCATTAGCCAATCAAGTTTAAGGATGTGAGAATCTGGAAAATGGGCAAAAGATGTTACCAACTTTTGGGTGGACAAAGGGGCCCTTCATATTTCCTTGTATTTCAAGAAATTCAGATATATTTCTTCACACTGGCTCTTCACTCCTCTTGATTTACTAGCCCTAATTTTTAACAGAAACTTTCTCATTTCTTTTCAAGTGTACACAGATGTCCTACCAATATTTTGCCAGATTTCAAACACATTCATCTTTGTCACTTAAAAATAAAATAAAAATCATAGGTAAAAATGAATCTTTTCGCTCATTTTTCTTGCAGACTAGTAGTCTAATTTCTGTGAATGACAATCAACAAATATTGCCTAGTCTCTGAAGGGGAAAGGGAAAAACAAAGTTTAAAAACAGGAGTTCATGTCAGGACCGAGGCATTGTACTCAGCATGTCCCAGTGACCTGGTTTTTCAATACATCCTCCAAAAGTTTCCATTAGCTCAGGCTGCCACTTAAAAACCTCCTTTTCATTCATTATAGTTGAGTCCAATTCCTTGCTGACAAAACAGCCTTGGTGAAAAATATATTAAAGCCCTGTCTTTTTTAATGTCACCCATTATGATTTTCATCTGCATGCTCACAAGCAAACTGACTGTTTATGCATACATTATAGGTAAGGTGATAATATTGCACGGGGATGTTGAGATCACTATTTTTCAAAAACTGAAAAGGATATATAATAAAATAGATGTGACATAAATAACAAGTTTCTGTGTAATAAAAAAGAAAGAAGAAAGGAGCAGTATCTGGTTTTTTTTTTTTTTTTTTTTTTTTTTTTGGGGGGGGGGGGGGGGGATGAGATAGGATTTCTCTGTGTAGATGTGGAGCCTGTTCTGGAACTTGTTTTGTAGACCAGGCTGGCCTTGAACTGACAGAGATCCGCCTACCTCTGCCTCCCAAGTGCTAGAATTAAAGGTGCCCGGCTTGGCTGACATTTTCTTACTGTTCTACCACAGACTGCCAGGAGAGCTGCCTGTGGCTGGAATCTGTGAGACATCCCTGTGTTGTTGTGTTTTGTTTAATTATTTTACACTAAGTTTATTTTATTTATAGCTAACACAACCTTAACTTTAAACATAAGTTTAGTCAATAGGGAAACCAAACATGTCTATTCAGAGTGCTGAGTGTGCTAACATTTGTCTCAGACAGTGTGCAAAATGAAGGGCTGGAGCCATTGTGGAAATGTGGAACATATTTTGTTAAGTGTTTTCTCCAATTGTCTGCTTTGTTATGAGAACAAATATATTCTTTCAAACAATCTGTCATCACCTCTAATTGTAACGTCTATAGCTTGGTGGTGGTTTGTAGCATGCTGAGATTATGAAATTGACATTTTTTTCGAAGTGTCATTTTAGTTTTCTAGCAAACACTAACTCATATAAGTATACAATTATATGTGTATTTTTAAGGGGAGGGTAGAATTATAGGTGAGGCACCTAGAACACCCATGTAAAATGAAGGGCAGAGGTTAAAGTGGTATCTCTAGAATTATATCTTTATATATTTACAGCAAACAGGATAAATATTTTTTAAATGTGGAGACTCTAATTACTAAAGTGATATGGAGAGCAAGCCAAATTAGACACTAAGCACATTACAGAAAGTCAGAGAAGATGAAATTATGTACACATTCATCTTTTCAGAAGGCAAGAGGAATATTACATTAAAGGTAATGATAAAAAGAAAGAAATAGGGCTGAAGAGATGGCGCAAGTGCAAAGAATGTTGAAGGCTCTTCCAGAGGACCCCAGTTTCATTCCATGCACCCACATAATGGCTCACAATTAGAACACTGGATGCTCTTCCAGGGACCCCAGAGGACC